>JAHKKF010503986.1:0-29490 GCA_019740295.1 Labeo calbasu
TATATTTAATTTTTTTTTTACACATTGCATCAACACGTCATCAGTCATTTTTAAATGTTTTTTGAATGTTTTTGTAAGACCAAGGCTGCATTTTTTTTTATCAAAAACAAAGTAAAAATTGTAAAATATTATTAGAATTTCTCTAGAATGTTTCTATGCAAATATCTGTTAAAATGTAATTTATTTCTGTGATCAAAGCTGAATTTTCAACTTCATTACTTCAGTCTTCAGTGTCACATGATCCTTCAGAAATCATTCTAATATGCTGATTTGCTGCTCTAGAAACATTTCTGATTATTATCAATGTTGTCCACACATGAATAGAACGTTCAAAAGAACACCATTTATTTAAAATAGAACTCTTTTGTAAAATTACGAATGAATTTAATGTCACTTCTGATCAATTGCATCCCTGATGAATAAAAACATTAACTCTTGTGTTGTTTTTCCACCGTTAATCCGTTATTCAACATGTGTAAGTTCAAATTTCTTCTTTTTACTCTTATTTCAGACACATTCACATCTCTAACTGTGAGTCAGGGTTATTAATTCCCGTTCAGCACATAAAGGGTAAAGTCAGCATCTCTCATCTGACTTCCTGTTCCTGCTCTCATCTGATTGGCCGCCGTTATGCGCTGCTCTCCCATCGTACGCATGAGAATACAGTGACATCACTACTATTTAGTGTGTTTGTGGATGTGCGTCACATACGAGAAACGCTTTCCCCGGCCGTTGAAGCGTGATGCGCTGATTTTACGGCGTGTGTTTCGCGTGAGGCGGGGCTTGGCGAGTCGTTTGCATGTCTGACTGTCACTGCATCTGTTCAGATTGAACGGCATATGTGCGGCCAGCGAGGAGTATGCAAATGGACACATGCACCGATCCAGACACTATTCTGTCCTGGCGACCCCCACATTAGCGCACACACACACACACACGGATGCTTTTAATGGGTCTCATTCAAACCCAGACAGACGCCCTCCTCCCCAAAACACCCCAGACATGAACCCCAAACCCTCATGTTCAAGTGCAAACCCCCCAAATCACACAATCACCGGCGGGATGCACAAGCACCATTATTGTGCCACACACACATGCACCAATACAAGTCATGCATCAACTATTAGTATTGCATATTAGTGTTAATGAGGTTAAAACCTCTAAAACTTATTGCAGCTCATGCAGTCGTATTTTAGTAACAGGGACACTGAAGTTTGGTTTTGGTCTTGCTGATGTATAAAGTGGATGTTGCTTTGAGTTTCATCTCTATCCTCAAACCCGCAGGAGGACGTCAAAGTCTGCGTGTTTCCACAAGGGGAACAAAACAGACGGATTCTGTCCTACATCTCTGACAGCTTCGCTTCATCTAAAAATAAACGTGAAGCGGCGGAATTAGAAACTAATTTAAAACTGTCTTAGACCCAGTTCATTTCAAGTCACTGCTCGGATGGCGAGTGGGTTTATTTCAATAATTTGACATGAATGTGAGAGGACACCTACGTCGACGTCTCTAAAGTTGTTTCTCGTGGATAGAAATGAGATTAGGTGGAAAGTGAATGGACACTTTGGCTGAAGCCTCCTGCTTCAGAAGATCTTAAAAATGCCTGAAACTGCTGCGAAAATATGAGATGCCTCAATCAAAATAAACTAGGGCTGCATGATTTGGAAAAAAGTCTAATTGCATTTTTTTCTGATTTGTTTTGTTTTTTTTGTTTTTTTTTAAAGCTCCAAGTTTGATGTGCTCGTTTTTAGAACTGCATAATTTGACAAAAAATCCTGTGATTATAAATCATTACTATAATAAACATAAACATGTTTAAAAATAAATAATTAAATAAATAATAAAAAGAAACTCTTATTTTTTTTTTTACTATAAAATGAAAAAAATCTAATATTAATAGTATAGTTAGTAGTTTAATATTATAGTGCATTATTTCTTATTTTAATATTTTATTTAGTAATAATAGAGTTAATTTGCAAAAACAGAAATCATAATTTAAAAAATTATGTTTTTTCGTTGTGCATTTCAATTAATCTCAATCAAACTGCAGTTGGGTTATTTAGATGAAGTAAAAATAACTACAAATACAGCTAACTAACACAATAAAACAAAATAAAAACTTGATAACATAAACTTGAGTTTTGAAAATGTTTTTGCAAATAAACTCTTAAATATTGTATTGTTATACTGTATAATAAAGTCATTTTATTTATATTTGTTATATTTTTAATATATTAAAAAATATTAAATTAATCTAATATATTTTTAATATTTTAACATTTTTATTTTATAGTAGAAAAATAAATTGTTTTAATGAGAATCATATTTATTTTCTGATTATTTATGATAATTTTTTATCATTGGTATAATTATTGTTACTACTACTAAACATTACTCCAGTATAAAAAATGTATTTAAGAAAAATCTAACAATAATAATGATAATAATAATTACTACTGCTACAAAATAAAAATATTTAAAAAATTACTGTTGTAATTTACTGTAAAATAAAAATGTAGTAATTAAGAAAATAAATCTAGTAAATCTAGTATTTAAAAAATATATATCTAATTTATTTTAGAGTACAGCTGTAAAATTGCTTTTAAATCTGCAACACATATATTTGTTTAAAAAAATATATATATATATATATTTTTTTTTTAATAAATCACCATATTTGCCATTTGATACTCATTATTTCTTTTTTATTTTGATTAAGCATGCATCCCAAATGATCTGAGCTGCTTTTTACATTGATTTCATATCTCTATATTTCTCTCTGTGTTAGCTCTGCACTACTATACTGTATGACAACCACTGACCCATTTGGGCCTGTTTTTCTTTTTTTAGGAGAAACATCTTTACACCATTATGTGTCCTAAGCTGTAAAAAGAAACACCTCTGAGTGATAACATCCTCCTCTAAGTGTTTTTGCTATTAAATCATCATAACAGCCAGCCTAAATGATTTCTAAAGCTCAGTAATATTGGGATTCTGGGCCGTGCACCACACCGCATTCAACTGCACGCGCTCACAGAGCAAACATACTAATTACGCTCCGTCCGCCTATTAGCTGGTCGTGTTTCGGTCTCTCTCCCTCCCATTGGTCTTTACAGTGAGGGATTTGAATACGAGGGGCCTCCCGTCTCACTTTCCATATGGCGGCGAGAGCGGCACCGTCTCAAGCGCACTGACAGCTCAAAAATGCCTCTTTGAATGGATTGTTTCTCCCGTCGAGAGATTTGCATGCTCGTTCACGAGCGATTAGCTGCGTTCCCCTCCCCCTCCAGCTAAATCAAGGATATGCAAATGCAATTAGACAGAGTTTGTGAGCAGCTAACGGCCGCACAGATGGCAAACAGAGAAAGGCGCCGCCATGTTTTGGAGGGAAACGGCCAGTCACAGAAGTGGATGCCCTTTAAGTCTCGATTTTGGAGGGAAACATTTTCTCGTCTTTTTGGAGGGAAACGGCCAATCGGCAGAAGTGGCTGCCCTTCTAGTCATCTTTTTGGAGGGAAACAGCCATTTTGTCATCTTTTTGGAGGGAAACGGCCAGTTGGAAGAAATGGCTGCCATTTTCTCTTCTTTTTGGATGGAAATATCCTGTCAGTGGAAGTGGCCAGTCAATGTTTAAGTCAGTAATCTGTAGTTCTAAACTTGAAAAAAATATGAAATATAGTGAATCTGTGATGCTTTCTGTTTGTTTTAGTGACCCAACATGTCAACCTCTTAACCGATCACATGAGTTTGCAGTCATTTTTGGAGGGAAACGACCAGTCACAAAAAAAGTGGCCACCCTTTTAGTTATCTTTTTTGGAGGGAAACAGTCATTTTGCCATCTTTTTGGAAGGAAACAGCCAGATGGCAGAAATAGCTGCCATTTTCTCTTCTTTTTGGAGGGAAATATCCTGTCAGCGGAAATAAGCTGGTAATCGGTAGCTTTTGTCTTGAAGAAATACGAAATATAGTGAATCTGTGATGCTTTCTGTTTGCTTTAGCGACCCAACATGTCAACAGACATTTCCTCATCTTTTTGGAGAGAAATGGCCAATCGGCAGAAGTGGCCACCCTTTTAGTTATCTTTTTGGAGGGAAACAGCCATTTTGTCATCTTTTTGGAGGGAAATGTTCTGTCAGTGGAAGTGGCCAGTGTTTAAGTCGGTAATCTGTAGTTTTTGACTTCTTGAAAAGATACGTAATATAGTGAATTTTTGATGCTTTTGACCCAACATGTCAACTTTTGACTGAACCAATCACATTAGTTTGCCACCATTTTTTGGAGGGAAGCGTCTGGTCGCAAAAGCAGCCACCCTTTTAGTTATCTTTCTGGAGGGAAACAGTCTTTTTGCCATCTTTTTGGGGGGAAACAGCCAGTTGGCAGAAATGGTTGCCATTTTCTCTTCCTTTTGGAGGGAAATATCCTGTCAGCAGAAATGGCCAGTCAGTGTTCAAGTCAGTAATCTGTAGTTTTTGTCTTAAAAAAATACAAAATATAGTGACTTCTGACTGAACCAATCACATGAGTCACATTTTCTCTTCTTGTAGGGAAACAGACATTTTCTCGTCTTTTTGGAGGGAAATGGCCAGTCGGCAGAATTGGCCGCCCTTTTAGTTATCTTTTTGGAGGGAAACAGCCATTTTGTCATCTTTTTGGAGTGAAACGGCCGGTTAGCAGAAACAGCTGCCATTTTCTCTTCTTTTTTAGAGGGAAATGTCCTGTCAGTGGAAGTGGCCAGTCATTGTTTAAGTCAGTAATTAAGTCAGTAGTTTCTGACTTTAAAAAATACGTAATATAGTGAATTTTTCATGCTTTCTATTTGTTTTAGTGACCCAACATGTCAACTTCTGACTCAACCAATCACATTAGTTTGCCACCATTTTTTGGAGGGAAACGGCCGGTCACAAAAGCAGCCACCCTTTCAGTTATCTTTTTGGAGGAAAACAGACATTTTCTTATGTTTTTGGAGGGAAACCGTCATTTTGCCATCTTTTTGGAGGGAAACGGGCAGTTGGCAGAAATGGCTGCCATTTTCTCTTCTTTTTGGAGGGAAATGCCCTGTCAGCGGAAATGGCCAGTGAATGTTTAAGTCAGTAATCATCAGTAGTTTGACTTCTTGAAAAAAAGAACTTTTTTAGAGGGAAACAGACATTTTCTCGTATTCTCGGAGGGAAACGGTCATTTTGCCATCTTTTTAGAGGGAAACGGCCGGTCGTCCTCTTCTTTTTGGAGAAAAATGTCCCATTAGTGGAAGTGGCCAGTCAGTGTTTAAGTCAGTAATCGGTAGTTTTTGACTTGGAAAAAAATACAAAATATAGTGACTTCTGACTTAACCAATCACATGAGTTTGCCGCCATTTTTTGGGGGAAATGACCGGTCGCAAAAGCAGCCACCCTTTTAGTTATCTTTTTGGAGGGAAATAGCCATTTTGCCATCTTTTTGGAGGGAAAAGTGCTGTCAGCAGAAGTGGCCAGTCAATGTTTAAGTCAGTAATCGGTAGTTTTTGACCAGTCATAAAATACAGTATACGATAAAAATAGCAAAAATACAAAATAAACACAATAAAAATATATAGCGAAATATAGTAAATCTATGATGCTTTCTGTTTGTTTTAGCGACCAACATGTCAACCTCTGACTCAGCCAATCATATGAGTTTGAGGTGGGACAAAATTTTTTGAGTAAGCAACCACCTAGCGGCTACCCAGAACAGCTTAGCAATCACACAAAACACCCTAGCAACCACCCAAACGCTCTAGCGTCAACCTAGGAACTACCCAGAATGGCCTAGCAATGCCTTCACAAGCACCTGCATCATGGCAGTGAATTCTGCAAGCAACATAAAATAGTTTTGAGTTCCAGAGACTGACAGAGTGTTGTATTGAGGTTAATTCATTCCTAATGTGTTGACTGGAGCTGCACAAAGAGGGACTGAAACTCAAGCGTGTAGTAAAACACAGTGCCGGGTCACTCACCTCCGCTGCGTCTCCTCCCGATCTCCCAGCATGCTTTTCCTTCCTCATATAATTTTCCCTGGCCGTTCTGAGCTTTCTAGGTCCAGCATCCTCAAAGCCCACAGCAGCCCATCATTTCCGCCATTCCGGGCCTCCACGTGCTCCTGCTGGAGAGCTCCGTTCATCTCTCCATCTCTCCAGATGCTGCTTCAGTGCTCCTCACGCTGCCTTCCCTGCGCACAGAGATGAGTGTGAGACGTCAGACTGAAAAATCTCATATGGAGCGTTTAAAAAAGTGTAGGAAAAATTAATAAAAATGTCAAAAACACACAACAAAATGACTAAAAATACTAAAAATAAAAACTGTAAAATAAATACTAAAAAACAAAAAATTACTACAAATAATTAATCAAATTAATGAAACTTTATAGATCTCTTTAAAAATAATAATGACAAAAACACAATTAAATAACTAAAATTAATGAAAATGTAGACATTTAAAAAATAATAAAAATGACAACGAAATTACTAAAAAAACAAATGAAATTGCTGGAAAATATACATATAAAAAAAAAAATAAAAACGACAAAAACACAACAAAATGTCTAAAACTAATAAATAAATATAATCAATAAAGACATTTAAAAAATGCTAAAAATGAAAATAAAATTACTAAAAAATAAATAAAATTAATGAAAAAGACAAAAATGGCAAAATTACAAAATAAATAATTACAACTATATAGACAATAAAAACTAATAAAAATGACAAAATCACACCAAAAATACTAAGAACAGTAAATAAACAATTAATAAAAATGATATAAATCTCTTTTGAAATCTAATAAAAATGACAAAAACACAATTACTAAAATTAATAAATAAAAATTAATGCAAACTATATCAACATATTTTAAAAACTAAAGAATGACAAAAACACAACAAAATTATAAAAAATAAGCAATAAAAATGTATGAAAGCTATATAGCCATATTTAGAAAAAAATAAAAACATAAAATGACTAAAACCAACATAATAAAAATTAGGATTAGGAACTGTAGGAATTAAAAAATGGATAAAAATGACAAAAACACAACAAAATAAATTACTAAAATAACTATATAGACATGTTTAAAAATAAATAAATACATACATAAAATGACCAAAACATATGACATACACATGTAAAGCTACTTTGAAAAAATTCAGATTTTTTTGATAGATTTTGGCAGATGCTTTTATATTGCATTCAAGGTATATATTTTCATTCTTGCGTTCATAAATTGGTGGGTACATGAATTTGTGTAGAAAGGCGTTTGTTACGCATCTCTGTATGTGTGTTTGCTGTACGATCGTCTGAATCTCAAACGTGTTTTCTGTGAACTTAAACACACATAGAGTTGAGGAGCGTAAGAGCTTTTTATTTGTTTCCCTGCTGGTTGGCACTTATAATTTGTAACCATAGTAACGACCCCCTTCTCCGCCGCATCCTCGCCGTGGAGAAGGAAAGAGAGAAGCTGAATGTGATTGGTGTGAATATTTGGGGTGAGTTTGTGCTGATGCTGATCATCTGAATATATCAGATCAGCTGCTTTGATGCAGGTGGCCGGAGAGCAGAATAAAAGCGCTTCGCAGCTCATTTCACTAGTTTATGCGTGTCCATCGATAGAGTCGACATGAAACTGCAGCCGCAAGTGCATTTCACTGCCATATTATAAACTATTTCTGAGAAAACAATATATTCAGTGAGCACTATAAACATTGCATGTATTTCTGAAGATGCTTTTTATGGCTGAAGGGCACATTCACCCTATCAATTAACATTATATCCAGCCTTGGTGTCATCAGATGAAAAATAAACCTCATTTCAGGTTTGGAGCAAGCTAATCAATGAAGACAGACTTTTTTTTTTTTACTTTACAACAACATGCATTAATGAATCGTTCACAATTAGACCAAGCATCATATTTGAGATTAAATGCATCTTACGTGTCTTAGAAACAGTTTTAAGGTTAGTTAACTAAAACTACAACCATTAAAGAAAAATAAATCCTTACTTGAAATAATAATAAAAAAGAATTTTATATATATATATATAGAAATAACTTATGTATAAAAAAGTTTTACATTAAAAAAAATCTGGAAAAATATATTTGTATTCAGTTTAACTTAATGTACTAAAATAAATAAAAATAAATAAACTAAAACAAATAAGCAAAAAACTTTAGACACATTTAAAAAAAAATAGTGAAAATGACAAACACACAAAATTACTAATAAATAAAAAATTACTAAAAAAAGAAAAAAGTATATAGACTATTCAGGTATAATATTATAAAAATAATAAATATAATAAAATAAAAATATGTATAATAATAAAATATAATAATAAAAAAGCTATATACACAAACTTTTAAAAAAAGTAATAAAAGTGATTAAAAAAATACAGGAAATTACTAAAATAAATAAATAAATAAATAGTTATATATACAAAAACAACAAAATTACTGAAACTAATAAAATAAAAAGTAGACATTTAAAAAATCTAATATAAATGACAATATGCAAAGATGAAAAATTAAAAAATTATATATATAGTAATAAAAATGACAAAAACAACAAAATTACTAAAACTAATAAATAAAACATACATTTAAAAAAACAAACACTAATAAAATGACAATATGCAAAGATTAATAATAATAAAAAATAATAACAAATAATAAAATAATAAAAAAAGCTATATACACACTTTTAAAAAACTTTTTTAAAACAAATTTTTAAAAAATAAAATCTAATATAAAATGACAAAAGTAAAAATAACAAAAACAACAAAATTTCTAGAACTAATAAATAAAAAATAGATATAAAAACAAAAACGAATAAAAGTGACTATGCAAAGATGACTAAACCTAAAAAAAAATATATATATAACAACAAAATTACTAAAATAATAAATAAACAAGTTATAAAGGTGCATTTTAAAAATAAAAACATGACAAAACTAATAAATACTATATATATATGATTAAAAATAATAAAAATGACAAAAACACACCCTTTAAAATTAAAGTGTGAAAAGAAAATATAAAAATAAAATCTTTTTCAAAATATTAACAAAAACTATAATAGTATATTGCTTAGAAATGCAGAAAGACCTTCATTAACAATACGATATGATTCCTTTTACCATTGTAGATTTGTCAATATTTTATATGAATGTGTCAAGAAACAGCCAAAATCTCAGCAAGGACAGCATCAATGTCAGCCGAGGTATTTCTCTTCCCTAAACGTCTCTGAAGGCCCCCAGAAAACCAACATTTATTTATGCCGAAGCTTTGTTTGTGCAGCAGCGTCGGCTCCATGGGAAATCACCTGCGCCGCGAGTCCTTAAGAGCCGACCGGCCCTCCGGCGTGAGTTCCCAAAAGCTCGAGTGAAGAGCTGCTCAAAGAGCCGGAGCCCGACTCGGCCCTTCACTACATTAACACCCTACACATCCCCTCACAATACACGCGCCAGCGCCGGCGAGCATTGAACTAATTACGGGGAGAACCCCGTCCCATTTCCATCTGAATCACGGGGAACACAGGAGGAGAGACGCGCTGGTTCCTATTTACTGAAAGGACAGCCTTGTGTCTTTGAGTTTCTCCTACATAAAGAAGGGTAAACAAGGCCCGGGCGACCTAATTGAGCGGAACGGCATCCCTGCGGATCCTACGGGGGGAAAACCATCAATAGAGCCAGAGAGAGAGAGACATAGAGGCCTGAGCGTCACATCATTGGACTAAAAACGCATAGCCATAGCAAAGATGAATATACTAATACTGTATATTCTTGCATATTTCATGTATTTTAATATCTCTTTTGTTCCTGTTTGTCAGTGAGATGTTTTCTAGTGTTTCTACCGAGGAAAAAAACTCAAAAACTGTCTTAAAGTCTGCAATCAAAAGTCAAATATGACTCAATATGAATGATCCGAGCTGCTCTGCATTCACTTTAAACATTATAAAACCATTATTTTGTTTTATAGAGTTACCAAAGCGACATTTATCATTTTCATTTAGTTTAACTTGAAATAACCAAAACAAATAAATAAAAATTAATGACCTTTTAGACCTTTTTACTTTAAAATAAATAAATAAATAAATAATAATAATAATAAAAATGACAAAAACACCACAAAATTACTAAAACGAATAAATTAAAAATTTATAAAAACTATACAGACACTTAAAAAAACGCTAATAAAAATTACATAAATGAGAAATGTTGTCTTGGCAATTATCTGAAATAAAATAATGTTTTATAATGTTTAAAATGAATGCAGAGCAGTTCAGAACTTGTAATGAGTTCATAATAAAATCTGTTAAAGACTTTTAATTGCAGACTTTGTGAATTTTTATAGCTCTAAACTCTTAGTGGATGACAACTATCAACTCATTTTTATCTGAATTTTAGAAGAAATATCTGAGATAAAGTTGATACTTCAGTAAAACATAACTGAGAACCTCAAAGTCTTCAGAGCGATTAAAAAGCAACCTTTGAGAAAATTTTCTGCTGTCTCTTGCTCAGTGCCTCTTTTATTTGATCAAAAATACAGTAAAAATGTGAAAAAATATTACAATTTAAAATAGCTATGTTTTGTGTGGATATCTTCTAAAATGTAATTTATTTCTGTGATCAAATCTGAATTTTTAGCATCCTTACCTCAATGCTGCTTTTATTTGATAAAACAAAACAGTAAAAATGTGAAATAATATTATAATTTAAAATAGCTATTTTTTGTCAATATCTGCTAAAATGTAATTTCTGTTATTAAAACAGAATTTTCAGCATCATTACTTCAATGCTGCTTTTATTTGATTAAAAAACTGTAAAAATGTGAAATATTATTACAATTTAAAATAATTTTACAATATTTTTGTAAAATCTGTGATACGTTTTATTTTGCAGGATTTTTTTGATGAACAAAGTTCAAAAGCATTTATTTGTAACATTTTTTGTAACATTTTAAATGTCTTTACTCTCACTTTCAATCAATTTAACACAAAAGTATTAATAACTATAAAAAAAAAAACATTGATTTTTTTCATAATCATATCATAATGTGTTTTTAAAGTTCTTAAATGCTTAACTTTTAAAAGAATTAAAATTGTGAGTATTTTAATTAAATATCCACCCTGGTCATCAACAAATGCTTGTGTCACTTTCGTGTCTCCACAATTTTATGCAAAACTGACGTCACTTTTTAATCAGCGTGATCCTGCTCGTCTCCAGAATTATTCCTGGAGCCAGTAATGATATTCCAAACATTTTCCCACATTCAAAAGTGGGACGAATTCAAATTCAAGGTTCTAAAACGCTCCTCATTCACGCACACACACACACACACACAGCTGGCCCCCTATTATTTGGACATAGATCACAGATCTTATTGAATGTCTCGCAGTGAGACATTCCATCTAAGTTGCTATGTGTTGGTCTAACAGCCGTCCTGTCTGTCCGCGTCCATCCGTCTGTGTGTCTATAGAGTCTCACTCCTTCTGAGACACAAGGCCAAGTTTAACCGGACAGATGGATGATGGGAAAGAATTAATAAACCTTTGCTGCCTAATGAGCTTTGAAGTAGAACAAAGCATTTTAATGAATATGTGTGTGGGTGTATAAATAAATTATTTTAATGATTATAATTCATTAAAATATGAATTCAAAAATAAAATTAAAATCATTAAATTAATTAAAAATGTTTTTAAAATATTAAAATGAATTTTGCATATTAAAAAATATATATATATATATATATAATAAATATGAATATTATAATAAAAATTAAGTATATTAAATTAATTAAAAATGCATTGTTCTGCTTCAGAGTATAATATTATAGGCGTTTATTTCTATTTCTACCTGTTTGGTAGTGTAACCTAATGTAGGTTGATTCAGTCTTATTACATATTAAATATTTTTGACTTAAACAGATCCTGTGTTTTAAGCAATAACCCACAGGAGGCCATGCATTAGTGATTTTAACATGATTTTACTCCCTATATTTGGTTAAAATCACTGCAGTGCAAATTTTAGTGGCTTATTGCTTTTATAAAATGGTAATGTAGCCGTAAATGATAAATAAATGATAATAAAACAACACCAAGTGTATTTTTGGTGATGCAAAACATTTTGCAACGCAAGTATATGTCTCACAGACAAACCAAATGAAATGCATGAGCCGCAGCTCCGTCTGTCTCTCTCTCTCTGTCTCGTCAGACAGCTCGTTAATTTGCACAACTTCGATATGTTCTTTTTCTTTCTCTGTACGTATATATTAGCGGTGTGACATGACCCTGGCGGGCCGAGGGGCTGTTTTGTGTCTGGCTGGCCGTGGGAAAAAGAAGCCCACTCTTTTCACAGCTGCACAGCACCAATGGAGGCCCCGGCTCCCCCCGAATCCCAAACCCCCGCCTTCGTCGGCCTTCATAAATACATCTCATTATTCAAGCTCTAGTTTGCATAGAAATGTTAAAGAGGGCTGCTTTCCTGGACACTCCATCCGTAACAAACAACAGCCACCTCAAACGTGCTCGCTTTATTCTTGGCACAAGCAAAACGCTGTCTTCACGTTAGCTGGTTGTGCATTCAGAAAGAGTTGTTTATGGAAGTGCATTTTGATAATTATGAGTTTTTGTTGTTGTTTAGCACTGAAATAACACTGTTTTAGAAAGAGTCATTTATGAAAGTGCATTTTAATAATTATGAGTCTTTGTTGTTGTTTGGCTCTCAAATAACACTGTTTTCTGTTTAGTTGTTGTGCATTCACTTCTTCAGACAACTCATTCTGAATTTTAACGGTTATTGGACTTTTGTTGTTATTTAACACTAAAATAGCAGCGGTTTATGCATTTGGAAAGAGTCGTTTGTGAACATGAAGTTGACAAATTATGAGTTTTTGTGTTTTTTAACACTACAATAGCACTGTTTTTGGTTTAGTTGGTTGTGCATTTATGGGAGTGCATTTTAATAATTATGAGTTTTTGTTGTTATTTAACACCACTGTTTTTAGTTTAGATGATTGTGTGTTTAGAAAGTGTTATTTACGGAAGTACATTTTTTAATAATTATGGATTTTTGTTTATTCTTTAATAGAAAAATCACACTGTTTTTAGTTTAGCTGGTTGTGCATTCAGAAAGAGTTGTTTATGGAAGTGCATTTTAATTAAGTTTTTGTTGTTGTTTGGCTCTCAAATAAGACCTCTTTAGTTGTTGTTTTTTAACACTAAAATAGCATTGTTTTTGGTTTAGTTGGTTGTGCATTTTTGGGAGTGCATTTTAATAATTATGAGTTTTGTTGTTATTTAACACTGTTTTTGGTTTAGCTGGTTGTGCGTACAGAAAGGGTCGTCTTTGGAAGTGCATTTGAATAATTATAGGTTTTTGTTGTTGTTTAGCTCTAAAATGACACTGTTGTGCATTTAGAAAGAGTTGTTTGAGGAAGTGAATTTTAACAATTATGGACTTTTGTTGTTATTTAACACTAAAATAATGCTGTTTTTAGGATAGCAGTTCATGCATTTGGAAAGAGTCATTTATGGACATGAATTTTAACAATTATGAGTTTTTGTGGGTTTTTTAATACTAAAACAGCACTGTTTTGATTTAGTTGGTTGTGCATTTGGAAATAGTCATTTATGGGAGTGCATTTTAATAATTATTGTTTTATTGTTGTTTAGCACTAAAATAACAATGTTTTCTGTTTAGCTGTCGTGCATTTCGAAGGAGTTGTTTAAGGAAGTGAATTTTAATAATTATGGACATTCGTTGTTATTTAACGCTAAAATAACACTGGAGTTTATGCATTTGAAAAGAGTAATTTGTGGACATGAGTTTTTGTGTGTGTTTTTTAATAACACAAAACTGGTTTAGTTAGTTGTGCATTAGGAAACAGTCATTTATGGAAGTGCATTTTAATAATTATGGGTTTTGCTGTTGTTTAGCATTAAAAAAACTCTTTTTTCAATTTAGCTGTTTGTGCATTCAAAAGGAGATGTTTGAGGAATTTAATAATTATGGGTTTTTGTTGTTATTTAACACAAATAAGTGTTTTTACAGTTAGCAGTTTGTGCATTTGGAAAGAGTCATTTGTGGATGTGCATTTTAATCATTTTAAGCATTTGTTGTTGTTCTTTAACACTCAACACTGTTTTTGGTTTAGCTGGTCGTGCATTCAGAAAGTGTGGGTTAGTTTTAGGGTTAGAATTAACGACTTCTTCGTTTTTTTTAACACTAGAATAACACTTGTCAGTTTAGCTGCGTGCATTTAGAAAAAAAATCATTGGTGCATGTGAATTTTAAGAACTGGGGGTATTTGTTGTTGTTTAGCACGGTTTTTGGTTTAGCTGGTTGTGCATCCAGAAAGAGTCATTTGTGGGTGTGAACTTTAATAATAATCGCTTTTGTTGTTTTTTAACACTAAAATAAGCATCACTGCAAAGACATGACAAAAATAGCTCACTCTGGTCAATGACAGACAGAACTGGGCCTCTCGATTCTTCAAACACAACCTCCTGCATGTTTACTGCATAACGTTGTTTAAAACATTAAGTATATAATATACATTCATATGTTACTTACTGATGCATCATTAAAATATCTTCACATTTCAGAATCTTTAAGTGTCTTTGTAGTATATATTATGTATTCTGCCTTAATGATGTTTGTTTAGTCTGTTGTGTGGCTCATATAGTCATTTTCTTGATAAAAAAATCAAGAGCAAATATGATAAACTAAACATTTTTCCTTTACTCTGAGTTTATTCTGATGCTTTGATGGTTTTCTTTATTTCATCTCAGTGATGAAATAAACCATAAATCTGGCAGTATGCATTCATTAATAGCACAAACCTAGTTTCTACTGTCTGCAGATCCAGAGAGATGAAAACCAAACCCTCTGAGCAAAATATCGCTATAGATCAACACACACACACAATGCATTAACATCCTAATTCTATTTTAGAAATGTACTGTGAATGAAACTAAATCAAATTAGGCAAATTGCACCATAAAATTGTCTTTATGAAACACATATTAAAATATATGATGCTCGTGCAGTATTTACAGTAGCCTGTCGCTGTACAGATTCAGCAGCAGTAGATTAAACTAAAGATGTTTTACCTGTTTGGACGGAAGCAGAGTTTAACATCAAGGAGACGCTTCTGACACATGCTGAAATGAGAGAGACAGAGAAACATTAGAATCATCATATTGTGCATCACTAACAGTCAACACTGTGATTTTTCGATGCTTTTTTTAAACGTTACATTAATAATAATTCTTGAATAATGCTTCCTCTATAAAGAGGAACTGAACCCTTGATGCATATGCATATTAGGCTACTGTATTAAAATATGCTTGCAATACATCATGTTTCAACAACAAACAACAATATTAGTACTGTAATGTCTGTCACGCTTCCTAACTGAATTTGTAAGTCATTTCACTGACAGTCTCTTGATATAAAGCTGATTATTATCACGGAAGAAGAAAAGAAACATGAGGTCTCAAGCATGCTAATTCAAGTGCAATTTGCATTTCACCTCCAAAAATACCTTACAGTAACTATAAATCTGCAATGAGCTGTCAAAAACAAACGCCG
Organism: Labeo calbasu; assembly: GCA_019740295.1. NCBI lineage: Eukaryota > Metazoa > Chordata > Actinopteri > Cypriniformes > Cyprinidae > Labeo > Labeo calbasu. Next base: position 15,597 of record JAHKKF010503986.1, read on the forward strand.
TAAGCACTGACAGCCTGAGATGAGCTGGATGTATATTTAACATGCGTTCATGCGGCTCTGAGCCTTTAGCATGTATTATGCTAAAGCTACACTACGGCGTAAAGAGCGACTGCTAGTCCAGTGTCATCATAATACGCAGTACATATGGTACAGTATATGCAGTACCTGGTGTATATTATTGTACACTCTCAATTTTGTTCAGATAATGTGTGTATTTGTGTATATTATGGGATGGGGATGTTCTCTTGGATTTATAAAACACAAGCATTCACAAGAATTCATGTATGTGCTATAGCTAACAAGGAACATTCTGGCAAGGTTCTGTCCAATTTATGAACAAACATTCTATCAATAATAGAATAAAATTAATAGAATGTTCATTCTGAGTTCTCTGGTTTTTGATAATGTTCTTAAAACAGCACAAAAACATTAGACTTCATTCATGGAATGTTTCATTTCAGTTCGAATGTTTAAACGTTTTTTAAATGTAACAACTTGTTTCAGAACGTTCAGAGAACATTAGGAAGCAACATTTCCATAATGTGTGCAAAACCATAAAATGCAACGTTCCCTTAACATTTACAAAAACTGATGTTTCAGAGATCATTGCATTTTTATAACTTATGGCAAAATGTTCTTAGAATTGTCATTTTTTGTTAGCTGGGATTCAAGAACAAACAGATCTGTCCATTAGAAAAGACTCTCATTGCCAGTGTTTCTACAAAATGTGTATATGATTCCCAAAGTATTCTTTGTCCAAGCATGCTATGAAACATTAGAGCGTCTGACTTTGGATTATCTTCAAAACATTAGCACTAAAACATTATTTATACCGTGTTCATGTAACATTTTAGTTTGAACGTTTAAACGTTTTTTAAATGTTACTTTCAAAACGGAAGCAACAATTCCATGTTAGCAAATCATAAAATGCAACATTCCCTTAACATTTAAAAAACTGGACGTTTTGAATTTCAGAGATCACTGCGTTTTCATAACTTACTGGAAATGTTAGCAAAACACCAATTTTCCAGAACATGTAATATGTGACCCTGGACCACAAAACCAGTCATTTTTTGATTTCATTGTTCTGAAATTGAGATTTATACATTATAAATAAGCTTTCCATTGATGTATGGTTTGTTATGATAAAGGACAATATTTGGCAGAGATATTTGAAAATCTGGAATCTGAGGGTGCAAAAAAATAAAATACTGAGAAAATCGCCTTTAAGGCTGTTCAAATAAAGTACTTAGCATTGCATATTACTAATCAAAAATTAAGTTTTGGTATATTTACGGTATGAAATGTACATAATTTACATCATTTTGACCCATACAAAGTATTGTTGGCTATTGCTACAAATATACTGGTGCTATTTAAGACTGTTTTGTGGTCCAGGGTCACATATGGATACTAATGAACATTTTAATGTTTTTATGCACTCTCAGAAAAAGAAAAAGGTACAAAAGATGTCGCTGGAGCATTTTCATAAGGTACACTTTTGTACCTTTTAGGTACTAATATGTGCATTTAAAGTACCAGTATGGGCCCTTTAGGTACAAATAACAGCTTTTGTACATTTTTTTAGTCAAAGTGTGAAAGATATCAGTCTTGCATTTCTATATTATTATTCTGATCCATGCAGAACAAACTGATCTGTCCCATTGCCAGTGTTTCTACAAAAACGTGTATATGATTCCCAAATATTCCTTGTCCATGAATGCTATGAAACATTAGGCCATCTGACATTGCATTACTTTCAAAACGTTAGCACAAAAACGTGTTCAGAACTTAATGGGAACGTTGACATAACGTTCTTGCAACATATTTTTGTCAGTAATATGGATAACTGAAGTACACTTTGAATGATATCAGTTAAGCTGTCTCATGCATTTCTATATTCTGATCCAAAACAAACCGATCTGTGCATTATATCCCAGTATAAACGTGAATATTCCTAGAAACGTGGCAGATTTTCAAATCTAACATTGGTCTGTTTTACTTTGGATTACTTTCTGCGTGTTCCGCTGTTAACACCGCGTGAAACGAGCCCGAATCGCGCCGCTCTCGTGACGCGGAGCCTCGGACCAGCCCACCGGCGCTCCGTTAACCGCGGCGCGACAACAACCGCACAAAAGACCGACACCGACATTCGCATCAGGCTCGAGCCAGAGCAAAATACAGCACACACGGACAACACCGTCAAAGGCCCTCGGAGGAACAGTCGTGCACCTGAAACAAGCGCGCGTGATGAGGAGTGATGCATGCGTGCGTTCTTTGCGTACACACGCTCCCCGAACGCAATATGCGTCATTAGCGGATTCCACACACATTTCTGTTGTAATTCAGTTTTAGGCATGCATTCTGTCCGTGCGCTTCCATAAAAGCATCTGTGACGCGCTGGGTCCGCGTTCGAGCCCGGTTTTCTGTCTCTCCGCGTCTCCGGCTCTGCGGTTCATGAAGTCAGTGGGATTAGTTTCTACATTCGGTTCTCTAGCTTTATGATATTTCATAAACTCATACAGCTAGATAACCAAAGAGAAAAACTAGCCCGTGCGTGTTAAAGGGGCCGCGGCGCTCCGGATGGAGTCTGTGTTTGCGGTCACATGTGCCAGCGACAATATTGAGAATGAAGCGCTGATGCACGACTGTTTCACCACGATTCACAACTCAGTTAGGACTCAAGAAACAAACAGTGAGCTTTTAGACATCGGCTTAATTCAATCTCATTTCTATTCATCAGCATAAGGCAATTTAATAAAATCTCTCTCTCTCACACACACACACACACACACAGATACAGAAACTCAAATTAACTCAGTAGGTTTGTGTTGTGACCAAAAACAGACCATTTACAAGAACTGATCAACATATTTTCATATTCACTCCAAATACTCTGTTAAAACATAACATAGTTTGTAAATGCATGCATTTGCACCTGCATGGATGCTTTTAGAGATCAAAATTAGCTATTTAAACTAGACATACCTTACTTTCTGATGCTCAGATCATTTGTTTCACTCCACATGCTTTTACAAATCCAAAGTGTATTGTTTAAGGCTTCGGTTGGTGTTTTAATAATGCCGGATAGGCCTGAACATCTGACTAAAAATGAAACACACATGCTTCAATCTTCAGAGCAGCATCTAATGGAGCAGAAGCATCTGACCTCATTACAAATGAAAAGCCCAGCCCATATCCTGTGACTCCGCCTCTTTCTCACAAATCTACATAGGCTTTTATTTCATTAAATGGGGACACACCATAGACTTCCATTGTTTTTATATAATGTTCATTATAAATGCTGTAGTCCAATGCTGAAAGAAAAGCTTTGGCATTTTTAGAATAATACACACACACACACACACACACACACACACATACCCAACTGCAGTTTGATTAAGATTAATTGATATGCACAATAGAAAAAACATGATTGAAAATGGTTAAAAATTAAGTTATTTGTTTTTGCAAAGAAACTCTTCATATATATATATATATATATATATATATATATATATATATATATATATATATACACTATTATATATACTAATATATATATATACTATTTTATTATTTTTATACATGCATAATTATATATAAAAATGTAATAAAAATTACATACAAACAATGCAATATATAATATAATATATAATAAACTAAATATTTTTAAATATTAAAATTGAAATATTTTATAACAACATATGCACATGCATGTGAATTTAATGATTGAATCTATTTTATGTTTATTTATTGGGAAAAAATTATAAATAAAAAATGGATTAAATCTCTAGATGTGTGCATTAAAATCACATTATTTTAAACATGCTACTCTACACACAAACTCTTACAGATGCTGTTTTTCTCATTTTACGCTGTTATTCATTTACCGTGTTTCATATTTCCATAGAGGCCCAGAGTCACTCCATGAATAGCATTCGTTACCATGACAATAAAATTACTACAATGAATGTGCTTTTCAAATGACAATGACCGCGAGACTGTGAATTTGCAGCGTGCGCTGAATATAGATATAATTCATCCAGACAAACTCTAAAATAACAGCGGACATCAGCCTCAGAAATAACAGTTGATTTGAATGGATGATGCTGAGTAATCGGATTCATTTCTGATTTTACACACGGGTCTCTGATTCCCTGTATGTGAGAGTCAATTATCGGCATTATTTGGGCCTTCGTAATTTGCTAAAGTAGGTTTTATGATCCTGACTTGTGTTTAGAGGCTTTTAAGTACGACAGTCCCCATAATGCGCTAGGCCTATATTTAGGTGAAATGTTTAGACCACGTCATCAAAGATGCACACACACACACACACACACACACAGGTTTGCAAGCATAATGGAATCGTCCACATGTCTATTGGTTTACATGGTGGAATGTTCCATTCTCTGCATATACAGTGTCATTAACACACACACGTATACAACAGCTCTTCAGATCTAAAATTAGTCCGAAATAATAGCGAGTCACCAATTTGCATCATTTATGATTCTACAAAACGGCCTGCCATGTCGTTATTCATGTTTAAACAATCTGAGCATCAGAACACAGTCATTTTAATCGATGGAGAGAAAAAAGACAGTGTTTATGAGGAGTTACTGTGAGCGGATGATTTAACGAGCTCAGTAAAACACAAACACACTTCATTTGTCCTTTCATGGCCACATTCTTAGAATTTTACATTTATGGGCTATTTAATTTCTAATTGTTTTAATACATTTGGAAGAGCATCTCTCTACACTTTTCTTTCTTATTTATCTATGTCTGTTTAATGTTTTGTCAGAGCGCGAAATAACAAGAATAACCTGCAGTTTAATATCATAAAAATACATTAACTCCAAATAAACAGACCATAACATCTGGAACTAAATTAAATAAATATCTACACCTCTAATACGCTGCAAATGTGATTCGTTTTTGCCGCGGTTTGTATAAAAGAAAGAACATTTTAGATTTTTCCTAAATCTTTCCTCTTTTCTTTTTATATTGTAAAATTCTCTTTTTGTTTCTTTTCTCTTTTTTGCCTGCTTTCTCGTTTACTTTTCTCGTCTTTTTCTCGTTTTTCTTCTTCCCTTTATGCTGCTTTCATTTATCAGAAAATTATTTTGCGTTTTGTTTCGATTTTACAGAATGATTTACGTGTAGATTTAAAGGAACTTTTTTTCTTAAAAAAAGAAGACTTTTATGATGTTCTAATGCAGTTTTTAATGTCTTACACAGTTTATATGTGCAAACCGAAAAGCGTCTTTTAAACGTTCGATCAGGACGGTAAAACACGGTTTAATATTGTTTTTAATAAGTAGCAGGCATCAAACATCTTGTTTCCTTTTAAATATAAGTTATAAAACACCTAAACTGTCAATAGTGTATGTTCGAATAAATTAATGATTCCTTGCATTTTAGCTAGAAAAGGTGCTTTTGTATTTACTTGGATAATCTAATACTAATTCAGAAGTGCTGAAGCGAAATATCGTATAAAAGCAATGTGGATCGAACAGAAATTCGTGTTAAAATACAGGTGTAAGTGCATCTATAGAGCTTCAGTCTGAAAGCACCTGCATTCTCACGAGCTGATGCTACAGGTATTAAAAAATGAGGGGAAAAATATTAAAAATGATCGAAACATACGCTGTTACCAAGACACGTGAAGTCATTGTGAGTTTACTGACGAAAAAGAAAAAAGAGAATTGCACCTCCTAAACGACACGTTCATTAATGTGTGTGTCTCTGTGTGTGTTTATATCAACCTAAACTTCTTTTGTTCATTTTTAAAATTTTTCGATCATCCTTTTGTGCTAAAGGTGTCTGTGATCTTCTATATTTTCAGCGTGCATTAAATTATCTGCGCCAAACAATACAAATAAAGCTGCTGTGGAACTAAGACGTTCATAAATAAAAATGTTTTGATGCAAAAATGGCTTCCTCAAAAATAAATAAATTGGGCTAAATAAATAATGCATCATGAGACATCAAAGGCTTTTCTTATGATCCTGATGATCTGAACAGTGAATATATGCAGAGAGAACTGAAGGCCTCATCAGCACCTGTTGATCTAAAACTGCACGAAACACACCAGCAATCACATCAAATAGAGATACATATTTACCAAAATTGCTTTATAAATATATAGAAAAAAAGATTGCATAGATATCTATTTCTTTGGAATATATCTGTGAAAAAAAAAATACATTTAGTATTAAAAATTAAATTATGGCAATTAAAAATATGCCAAATCAAAAAACGACAATTGTTTATTGAATATTTTAAAATAAATTAAACTGTTTTTTTTTCATAACCTGAATTAAATTACGACTAATTAAAAGCACATCTTACTAAAGATAGCTTTTCTTTTCATCAAGAACCGCAAGAAAACGCGACTGTCATTATTCATCAGTCTATTGTTCCCCTCAAATAATCCTCGCCGGAGAACCGTGTGAAAAAAACACCACAAACAAGTGACCGAGAAAAATGAGGCCTGAAGAAAGAAGTCAACATCAAGTTCAACAACGAGCTGTTCCTCATTATCATGACAATATAGTCTGGGAGCAGCGAGGGGCCACAGACACACGAGAGTCTGGCGACATTTTCCCATGAAGAGCCCGAACTCGCATCTGAACACACACAGGAGCATCAGGCCTCAGACGCACATTCCTTCTCTACACCGCTCTCCAATATTAAATTAAACGCGTTACTTGATGGAATGAGTATATTTATACACAAATTATGAATGTGATATATTGCATGGCACATTTGTTTCAATGCAAAGAGCAGAAAACATTGCAAAACAGCACTTTGTGCTTTCGAAGAAATCATTAATGCAACAACAGAAAACTGAGAATGCAACTGCATATCTTTAGCTAAAATAGTTTACGGAGTTAACTTTAAATGCACAACGAATTGCATTAAAAATCAGAAAGTTCAAAAGTGTTTCAATCTGTCCAACACGTGCAAAAAGAATAAATGCACGTTCAGTTAAACTCTTTAAGCGTCTAACTCTGATTCAAATCTGTGCTGATTTAATGCGAATGCACATGCGGGCTTGAGGTAAATGCTCACCGTGTCCTCATGTCTTCAGCTCCAAATGAAAGTGAAGGATGAAAGTTAGAGCAGAAGCAGCTCTGAGGCTCTGCAGCATCACACGCACAGCTAAACGCTCCTCCATTGTGGCTCGTTTGCTTTTGTTCCAGCTCTGCGTGCGCAAGCCTCTTTCCATTCATTCATTTACATCCTTTAGCGTTTTTGTTCGTCAGCAAACAAGCGCCGAGCGGAGAGCCGAAAGAATGATGGACTGAGAGCGAGAGAATGAGATAGAGAACAGAAGGGGAGGGGCTGATACAGAGAGAGAGGGAGAGGGAGAGAGAGAGAGAGAGAGGGAGGCACAAAGCGAGCATCCATTACTAGCGAAAAGGACCATTGCAGCAAACTGTGTGTTGCCAGGGAAAACTGCACGTTTTGTTAATGCAGCTCACTCATTTTTATAATTTAGTGAGTTGGTGCATCACATGGTGAAATTGTCTTCACTAGCTTTCAAATGACTTCATGAGCAAAGAAAATGTGCATTCTTTTGCATGTGATCATTATATGCATTAAACCTCGTGCATTGACTGATGCAAAAGCTCTGTCTTAATTGCATGCAAAAATGACACATGGAGTCACACATGCTTCACGTGTGCAACAGGACACACATGTCTGGAGCCGATGCATGACTCGCCATGTTGAATAAGCCAACAGCGCAAACGCGAGCTCCGGTTGGTCGGTGTCGGTGTGGCGTGTGCGATTCACGCTGAGCGCGGCGCATTCAAACCGGTGAAGGCGTGAAGAGAGTGTGATTATGCATATCACGGAGAAATGACAAAAAACAAGCGTACATGCAACAGTTAAGCTTTATAGGCTGTATAAATTAATTCATCGAAATAAACATTAAAAATAGCATAAAAGTGATGTTTGAATAGTTCTTTGTATTTTTTAAAAGTTTCCTTCCTAAACGAGTTGATCGCAATCAATTTATTTGGAATTTTAACTGTGCAAATTACCCGCAATTTTAGATTAATTTCTGTAATTTGAGAGGAAAGCAAAAGAGCCCCCAGTTAAAACTGAATTAAAAAATGCATTATATTTAAGTTACATAATTTAAATTCGCTTGTAGAAGATAAACACAGTCAAAGCAATGCATTTGCTTTTTTAACAGTTCAGTTAAATTGATAAATCAAATATAGACACACTATATTTGTACTGTATTATATTATATGTATAATATTTATATTTACCTTGATGATACCATGTTAGCTCACACTGCAATATTAAACGTTATAAAACATCTGTAGAAACAATTCACCCATCATAAAACGACAACAGAAACAAAAAAGTACATCACGTCGTTCATTGAATTGATACTGTGAATTCGGAATCATTCTTCTTGCAGAAATTCATAACTAGTGACATCCATTAGAAATAAAATAGCAGTTTTTAACTGTATAATGACACTGATTTCACATTTTTATCGTGCCTGAATCTTGTCTCGTACCAGTTCATCATAATGCGACACGAAGTCGTGAAGGCCTCAGAAAATGATCACATTTATTGCACAGAATAAGACCGTTTTGCATAGAGAGAAAGCGCGATGACGTCATTCTGTACTGTATCTAATTAACAAACACTTGTGTTGCCTCAGCCTTGTGTTGCGTGTGTTTTTATACGTCTGTTTATCACATTTTTCGGTTAAAGTAATTGCGTTTAGCATTGTCTGTTAGATTTATAGGCTGCACAACATTTATAGTTAATAAATGAGAGAAAAATGGGAAGCTGCACACATATACAAATATTAAAATATCATTATATAGAATTATAGTTATTATTTAAACACTTTTGGGTAAACAAAATCTAAAAATGTTTTAATTCTCCTTTAAGATATTTAATCCTCTCGTTTTTTTTGTGAAGACTTAGTGTTAATAATCGAATGTTTCACATCGTCATTTTATGAAGATATAAATAAACTAATCCTTTTTTTTATAAGTTTGCTAATTCTGCAGGTTAAAATGTAAAGTCATTAACATTCAAACATGTTTTAATTAATTCTGAGCTCTTAATTATGTGAATGATTAGAAATTCTGCTTCAGGAGTTTAAAAAACACAAACAGCTAAAATTACTCATTTACAAAATATACAAAAATTGGAATAAAAACGAAGTTTTCATTTTTACCACCTTTTAAGTTATAAAAAAGGTTTATAATTAAACAAACGTTAATTTAAAATTCCGTTCGATTATTATTAATGACTTCATAATATAAAGATTTGTCCTGTGAACATTTCAGATTGACAAATCAACAAACAAACACACACACGATCGAATTAAAAATGTCGGTCGTCAAAACGAACTCTTTTCCATCATAATTATTTATGAATGTGAATGACCCTTCACCTTCACCCAGAGACCTTATATAAAGAAATTCAGGAACTACCTGTTCTCTCCTAAACCAAAACACATTCATTTAAAGCGGAAAAGGAAAATACTTAGCATGCAAGAAATACAAAATTACGTGTTGCATCAAGATGTGTGTGTGTGTGTGTGTGTGTGTGTGCAAACACAGAAATAATATTTAGATTTATTTTCATGCAATTACTGGGAAACTTCCTAAACGCCATTTTTATAATATGTATGTTAAGCTTTCTCTAATATTGATTACAAATTACTTGAGGTATATGTTAATCTACTGTCTTTGTAACAATTTTTAGATGAAGCCACAGTGCTGAGTAAATTGCTTTTCCATAGTTTAAATAGAAAACTAAACATGATATCTTTTAGTATTAAATTTCATAGGATTCTTTATATTATATTTGGTATTTATATATTTATTGGAAAATATAATAATTTTAGAATACGTCTGTTTCTCAGGCAGTGTGCCTTTTATTATCAAATGAATTTATATAATTTTTGTTGTTTTTTTAGGACAGTAAACAAAACTGTTGATTATTTCTGTGTTTTGTATTTCATGGGTATATTGATAATATTTCCAGTAATTCCTGCCATATACTATGCATTCTATAGACTATTATTTGTTTGTAATTTGAGAAAGTACATCAAAAGTGTTCTTGCTTTTGGCCAATGAAACAGTTGAATGATTTTAATCCAGAAGTGTCAGTGATTGTGTTATTTATTTGTATTTTAAATAGTTTCATGCATTAATTTTATTAACACAAACACAGCACAAAAAATAAATAATAATAAATATAATAATAATAAACATGTCAGTCATCTAAATATGTGGATTTTTCTTTCTGAAGTACCATGTTTTGTAGCTGCACTAACTTTGTTTACCTCCCACCTTCATGCATTAATCTCACTGAAATATTAGAATGCAAATAACACAACACCTGCAAACTATTTGAGCCATTTCCTAAAGCGTTTTAACACACGCCGAACGCTAAACAGGCATTTATGCAGGAGCTGCTCACCTGTGCTCACTTCACACCTGTATCTACACCTGAAAGCTCACGACTAATGAATCAACAAACAGTTCATCTAAATACAGGTATAAAACAAACCCAGCATGCAACTCACACTATTAAATCTAATAGGCTAATATAAGATATTTCACACACTAATATAAAAATAGTAGCTTATTACATCTTGTACCATCGCAATGTATATCTGATGGTACGGCCATTACAAACACCTGGATGGAGTTTTACGAAGTGTTTTTATTCTGACACTCCAGTATAAAGATTCTCTGTGTTTGCGTTCAGCTGTCATTTGATGGAAACAGAATTATTTCACCTTTAACTTTGCTTTCTTGCCTATAGAAACAGCGGGGAAGAATATTATGCATCACAGACTAAACATACTCAGATTTTATTTAAAACAAATGCCAAAAACATCCTGAATGTCATGAGAACGTAATGCAGAGTCTATGAAATTCAGTTTGAAAGGAGCAAAATAGTCAGCAGAAAAGGCCATTTAAACCTGTTTCTAAGAAACACTGTAAAGATGTTTTTTTTTTTAAGTTGTAGAAAACCAGTTTCAGTTTTTCTACTACTTACTGCTGTAACTTGCCATTTCTCTGATTATTCATGAAAAACACTAACAATTTCAAAGTGAAAACTGCTTAAAAATGAATCCCACACCACATTTTTTTCAGTGTCAAGGACTCTAAATATCCCAACAAACACAAACCCCATTAAATACATTTAAATAGCTCGCAGTAGCTTGTATTTTCACATAGTGAACACAAAGAGGTGTTTTATGATGTTCTTCACAGCTCATCATCGTTTAACAGCTGTGATTGGATGAGAGATGCTGTCACATGATCAAACGCTGAACTCTCATTGCACACAGATGTTTACAGTCACACTGAATTAAACACATTTAGAATTATTTGTCATAAAATGACAAAGACTTCCAAAAAAAAAGGATGTTTAACATGGAACAGATGTGTGCAGTGTGGAAATGCTCTTGTAAAATTACCCAGTTAACTTCTCATGCAGCTACGAGATTAAAAAGAGACTTTTGCCTACGTCTCCTGCTTCTTAAATGTAAAACCTCACATGTGTTTCTTAAGAACGGCTCAAACTGTGCTTAGATTTGCCAACGTTTGCGATCAAACGTCAGAGATCTCAAAATGGTTGCAAACATTTTAGGAAGAAAGTTGATAGTTGAATTAAACATATTATACATAAGTGAAACATATTTAAGTGGTTAAATTCTTCAACTGGGTTATCATAGTTAACCAAAACTAGAGATTAAAATCTTTAAAAATGTTTTTGTTGCTTGAAATAAATGTTTAATAAAATAAAATATTAAAAAAAAATTCTCATTTTAATTTATACATTTATTTATAAATTTAAAACATGATTTATTTATTTACTTGATTGACTTTTTTGATCATTTAAAACTTGATGTATTAAAATAACAAACTAAAACTGAAATAAAATGAGTACAAACTACATAGACATATTTACAAAAACAGCAACAAAACTTTAAACTACGCTGTTAAACAATGTTGTTCTTTACAGTCACACAAATCCTCAGTTAAACTCCTCAAGGCTTAACTTTTACAGTGTTTCAGATTCATTCTCATTTTTCTCAAACAAACAAAAAAACAAGCAAACCAAGACATTCATATCTTTTCCAGCTCTTACTAATAATCCGCAAAATAATTTCCCTTAATTTTCGAGTAGAGCATCCTTACTTGTTGTGATTGTCGAGCGGTGAATTCAGCAAACTTGAGCGCTTACAGGTCGTGTGTGTCTGGACTGAAGCAGATGTGATTGTCTTGAGTCCTTGAGAACGTCTCGGCGTTTTTCTCACAGCTCTGCTCTTTTAATTGAAGCAGGCGGGGGAATATGTTAATGAGGGCTGACACTCACTTCTGCATGATAATAGCAGGGGCCAAACTCACGTCTGGGATCCCAGACGATTTCGACGGTCAAGTTCAAGCTCAAGTCTGAGGCTTCGCAACCGACTTGTGGCCCACTTCAATTCAGCGGCACAAAACTACAGCAGGTTCTTCAGCTCCTCTCAATAGCAGAGACGACTTTAGCACACTTTAATGAGTTCACCGCAAACATCCGAAAACAAAACCATTCAAAGATAAAAATGTGCATGCAAAAATGTGTTTTAATCGAATACTTTAGATTTTTACAAATGATGAATTGCAATATATAGAACTAGAATTATCATTGTTTACATGCATTGATCTAAACTTTGATGCATATAGTCTGTCGTAAAAAATACACAAAGTATGCATGATGATTTCAATGTAGATGAGAAAATCTGGAAATTCTGCCATTAAATGAACAGCAAAATAAACATTTTACAAATGTAGAAATTGTATTTATGGTATTTACCATTTTATACATTTATGCAGCAATTATAGGGAGTTTTATTTGCTTAATTTTATTTGCTTAAATTATTTATTTCAACACCTATTTTACATGAACTGTGAGACATTTTTATCAAAATGAAGAGACTTGTCATCAGAGAAAATGTGCTGCTTTTTCCTCTGCTACAGATCACATTTGTAAATCTCTACTTAATACTACATAATGTTTCATTAATGTCATTTTTGTCATTTGCAAATGCATGAGCAGACATTTCCCAGACACCCTGTGTAAGTGTGTGTGTGTGTGTGTGTGTGAACAGTCTATACAGACAGACTTCAAACATGAACAAAGACTGCAGACACACACACACACACACGTTTACATTTGCATAGATTTCTGTTGTTTTTATATACAGCTAAATATAAATACTGTAATCTAGCCCACACACACACAATTACACAATTGCAGAAACTTCTATTATTTTTACATACAGATAATTATAAATAAAACAGAACTTTCTGCATTTTTACAATTAAAAAAAATTACTTTTTGTACTTTTATTATTATTATTATTATTATTTTACTTTTTTATTATTTATTTATTTTAGGGCAGTCAAATGATTAATCATGATTAATCACATTTAATCGCATACAAAATGAGTTTGCCTAATATATGTGTGTGTGTGTGTACTGTGTCTAATTATTATGTATATATAAATACACTCAAATTATATATATATGATATATTTGTATTAATATATAATAGAAATTATAGAAATTCTATAAAAATTCTAATAAATACATATACTTGTAAATATTTCTTAAATGTATACACACATTTGTTTGTATTTATATATACATAATAATTACACACAGTACACACACATATTAGGCAAACTCAAACTTTTATTTTGTATGCAATTAATCAGGATTAATTGTTTGACAGCCATTATTTTTATTGTATTTTATTTTATTTTATTTTATTTTATTTTATTTTATTTTATTTTATTTTATTTTATTTTATGTTATTTTATTTTATTTTATTTTATTT
>JAHKKF010503989.1:0-38611 GCA_019740295.1 Labeo calbasu
ATAATTTAAATTCTGATTATTTAAAGCAAAAATAACTATATTGTTACCATGAAATAAAATTACTCATATGTGGTCCACGACCACAAAACCAGTCATAAGGGTCAAATTGAGATTTATACATCATCTGAAGGCCAAATAAATAAGTATTCCATTGATGTATGTTTGTTAGGATAGGACAATATTTGGCTGAGATACAACTATTTGAAAATCTGGACTCTGAGTGTAAAAAAAAAAAAAAAAAAAAATACAAAAAAAAAAAATTCAAAATATTGAAAAAAATTGAAAGTTGTCCAAATGAAGTGCTTAGCAATGCATATTACTAATCAAAAATTAAGTTTTGATATATTTACGGTAGGAAATGTACAAAATATTTTCATGAAACATGATCTTTACTTAAATCCTAATGATTTTTTGGCATAAAAGAAAAACTGATTGATTCATTTTGACCCATACAAAGTATTTTTGGCCACTGCTACAAATACACCCCTGCTTTTTTTTGTGGTCCAGACTCAATATTAAACTATTTGAATCTGGTAATTAATAGTACAATTAGTACTTATTCTTTAAAGAAATTCAGTACAACCCAGTTGAACAAAAAAAAAAAAAATCCATGTTTCTTCCACTGGCTTCACCAATAAACCATGAATGGATGAATGGCTGCCATGGATCCGCTTGTCATTTTGCATTTGTAGAAGGGGTGAACTCTTACAGTTGCGAATGATATCTCGAATAATGCAAATTAGGATTTACACCAGTGTCGATAAAAAAGGGGAAAGTGGATGTTGGGGGATGCCCTGGATGGCTCGGAGGGGTGGAATAAAGCCAGTGTGAAGGCAATCAAACAGAAGTAGGGCTCTATGGGATCCCAAAATGTGCTGGGAGCTCCGCCTCCATCCCCCACACTCGAGGAGTTATTAAGAAGCAGCCAATCGGCATCTGCAGAGACGGTCTCTGATTATTCACACCCTGCACAATGGGCACAGAGCCCTCAGACACCTTCATAACCCAATTATTGATCTTTTCGCATGATTTACGAGCTGATAAAATGATCAATCAGGGAGACAGAGGAAACACACAGTATGTAAATGCATTGAATAGAGTTACAATGAATAAAAGCACTCGGTGGCAAAGCAAACAAACATATAGACCCTCCATCAAGTCCCTAAGGACATTATTTTTTCTCTTTGATGTAAATTATTCCGGGGATAAAGAGTCTCTGAAGTATGGCGAGGCAGCTTCTATTCCTGAATGTGGCATTAAATATATAAAATCTTTAATAATGCAGGTTTATGCAGCTGGGGTAAAGATTTCCATTGCAATTTTCTGTGTGCTTTAAAGATTATTCGTCCACTCGCTCCAACTGTCGCAGCAGTGACAGCAGAGGCGCCCCCAAAATGTTTATGGACTCTCTAGTCCTCCATTTTGCACAAAACATAAAAGCCAAGCCATGTTTCTCAGCAAAGTTACCACGCAGGCATCTGCAGACTCATGCACTATTGTTGTCCTTTGCGGCAGTGCACCTATCTGGAAGTACGCTGTCTACATTTTCACGGCCTTGACTGCAGCATGAGCTGCCTGAACACACTTAAAAGAGGGCTAAGCAAAAGCTCCGGCTCCTTCAAGGACTATTTGGATTCGCAGACTAACTGTGAATGAACTCCAATCTAATTCTCAATTACTTACAGTTGGCTTTGAGTTAAATAAGGTAATCACTTACACCCAAACAATGAGTCCTTCAGGCGTCACACTGAAGGATGTAAGCCATGTTGCTCCTGATCCAACGCAAACAGACTTGTGTTTATTAACATTTTAGCATGCAACTGCTTGTCTAACCTAGATGGCGACGCAATAGACTTTTTAATAGTCCATTTAAAAATGGCATCAGCTGTTTTCCTGGACAGGGAAAACTTGTACGGGTCGTTTTATCACGCTACGCCGGCTTAAGCAAATTGTTCTGAGTGATTAGCATACAAAATCATCAGTGACCGACCTGCAACGTCCTAAACATTAATGCTGCAAGATAATGTATACAAATATCTTGTATAGACTACCGTGAAGCTGCATAGTTATTCCATACTAAGCCAAATCTGATCTCCACAAAACACACTCCTGACAAAGTGCCTGCTAGCAAAAGTCACTGAAATACAGCAAGAAACATACAGACGGGATTCAGCCATGGCTAAAAACCAGCACTGCGAACTGCTATGCATAAAATTACCTTTAATTCCAGTCAGAGCATCCCAGACGTTTCAGTGCAGCCCATGCAAGGCAAATGCGAGTGAGACACAGGAGCAGGATCCGCAAACGGCACAAAGAAACCCGTTGCTGATTTTTTACCGTTCCTCTTTGGAAACCCTCCTCACGTTATACTTGAAGTACAGTGTCTGTCCTTAGGCAAGTGCGAGGAAACTGTCTCTGCCGTCTGCAGTGGCCTCCATGTCCTCCCATTGTTCAAGGGAGTGTGAGGCAGGCATCCTACCCCAATAGACCCAGCCTACTACAACAGCTGTGGGCCAGCCCCCCATCTCTCCTCTGAGTGTCTCTCCCTCCTCCAACGGCTGCAGCTAAACATTAACCCTACAACTGCTGGAGAGGCCATAAAAAGAGAGGGGGTTATATTTCAGAAAGGCACCCCGAACAAAGATGAGGACAATATAGGACGGATATCCGAACGAGCGCTGGGAAGAAAATGGAGTTACCCAGGCAACTCAGTCTCTTGTCAAGGAGCAGGAGCTTCTTTTCTAAGAGGATTGAGACTGCTTTATCAGACTTGCACTTATTGGATTGCAACTCCAGATACTGTGGAAGTCAGCGTGGAGCTGCATGACCAAAAACTGACCTGGATAAATAACTGCTGCCAAAGATGCAAGTGTCTGGGAAAAGAAGAAACATCCCGGATACATATTTAAAATAAAAATAAATTAACGTTATATAAAAGTTTTAAAAATAAAAATAAAATGACAAAACCACTGATCTATAATAGAGAACATCATATATAGATCAGTGGAAAAAACGCATTAAAAAAAAAATACTAAAACTTAAACTAAAATGAACTGAAATCATACACATAAAAAGTGAATTATTAATAAATACAGTGCTGGGTGGTTTGACCAAATAACCACCACAACAACAACAACAACAACAACAAAACTAAATCTGTATTATGGTTCATGTCCGTGCTTTTATGAGAATGACAATGCAGTTGCAGAACCACTGCATTTTCATCATTATCCAAACAAACATGCTACATGTATGAGCAGTTGTTAGTGTAAATTAGATTACATTTTGAAATTATACAGAGTAAAAACAGAATGGTCAGACCGTATCTTTGTGAAACTGTGCTACTTAAAACTACTACATGAAACCAAAATAACAGACGGGTTGAATGAGACGCAAATTTACTTTCTGCCAACAGGTGGCGCTTATGGAAAAGCGTAAACGTTGGTTACGTTCGTTGGTTACTGCTGTAAACAAAGCAGCGATGTGTTTTTAAATACTACATAAATATGCATTATATGAAGGTAAGGAAATATATCAAAACTTTTCACAGTTAGTTCCCCTCAGTGATGCATTCATATAAATCCACACCCCTAATTCAGTATTTAGGATTTTCTTCCAATATTTTGAGCATTGTGAACAGTGAAACTGTGCCTGCTGTAAAGTGTTTTCACGACGCGTCGTCAATGGCTATAAGGGTGGCAGTGAATGTAAACAATGCCACTGAACCAAACAAAACTAGCATATTTTATTGATTATTGCTGCTGAAAATGGTCAAATATTGTCTTGGGCTGTACTAATCGGTCAGACCAGAAAAAAACATTTGGACTATAGACTGCTAAAAGTTATAAACAAATCAAGGAGAAAAGTGCAGAAAACTGTCTGAGGAACAAAAGGCGTTTGTGGTTGGCCAAACTAAACCAGGATTTCCAAGGCAAGAATCTTGACAACATTCGTGCTTGTACTTACCATTTCTGGTCAGGTAGGTGAAATGTTAGGAAAATATCTTAATTAATACTTTACCACCTATTAACTTTAGCTAGTCAAAATATTGCGCCCTTTCCTGCTTACTAAGTCCTTTTCTATATGATTTAGCAGTTTCCACATGTTTTTTCCATGGTTTAGATAGCATAAATTAGCAGAACAACGTATTCAGTAGTATATTACCTATGCAATCCATGCTGTTGTCTACAACCGAGTATCTCCAACATGGCTGCGCATCCGGGTAACTGACCAAACCGTGATGCAAGTGCAAATCCTCTATTTTATCCTCTTTGCATTTGTCTTCAGCGTCTCTAGCTTCTGTTAACGGCCGTTTACAGTTGGTTTATTTGCCCAGGTAAATAATTAGTCGTGTGTTATTAATAGTTCTAAAAGTTTTCCAACCATTAGTCAAAGGTGTATGCAGCTAACAGTGAGCCCTCCTCAATTCACAACGCTTTGTACATTGCTTTACCACTTTTGCACCGGTATCCCGTTTGACGGGAGATAGGGCCCTTGAGGTAACTGACTGACTAGCCCATTTTAAAAATATGTAATTTATATACATTACCTGTTATGGACAAACTAAGTGTATTTACAACCTTTTTATTCAACTCAGACTACAGCAACCTTTTTAAATTCTCATGTGAAATGGACATGTTTTGTGACTAAGCGTCCTAGATAATATGGATGTAGCTCAGTTACACATTCATTGTCATGTATACTTCAGCAGACAGACTCAACTTCATTCTAGCTCAGTTATAACTGTGCATGTATACATACTTACTGGTAACATGAGAGGAGGTTGACACTTTCGTAACCTCCCCTAATTAAAAAAAAAAAAAAAAAAACACTCCCTTTGCTCAAAAGACACAAAATTCTTGTAGGCACTAAAAGCTTAAATATCTCAGAGTTATGGCTACAGGCCACTCTACAAGGCCAAAAGGCTGAAAAAGCTCGTCCCTGACTGTGAATGAACCTCAGATCATGCCCCTGCCAGACACTAATTCATATGTGTATGCCTGTAGGAGGAATTCCACCTCAGCTAGTGTTAGGGTCTTCACATGAGACGACCAAATTGGATGAAATGACCCAAATGCAAGGGGGTCACATGTTGTCTTGGAGTCAACATTCAAGGGGTGAGAGCTTTCTGGACAAAGGGCCATTGTGATCCTTTAAACTCCACTTTCACGTCTCTAAACACCCATGAGGGATAGACTTACGGCATTACATACAATGATCCGGATCCATAATGAGGCGTATTGTGACATGATGGTCTTAAATGTCAGGAATTCAGAGTCGAGTCTTATTGGGAGGTCGTCTTGGCTTTCCAATGTGTTACCAATTCACTAGTCAGCAGTGACATGCAAAGTGGAGCACACTTGAAAGCGTCTGTAAGCCCCAGGTGCCAAGTGACATTAACATGCTTGTAACAGTTCTGCTGAACTACATCTCCTTAAACACAGCTGGACATTTGGCCTAATTAGAAAATCTCAGAGGATGCAATGGAGGCAATTACATTTCAAGACTGTTGATTGAGCCTGACTGAGCAATATCTGGAGCTCACAAATGTTACATAACTACAATAACATCGTGATTTGATAAAGCTGATTAGAAAATCTTGGATTCTGTGTGGGAGACCATGAAACGCCCGAGAGAGGGTTGTGACTGAGATTTCCTGGGAACTGAATTGTATTCCACAGATGCAGAACAGAAAGAACTGATAAGAAAATATTTGAAAAGAAGCATAATATATTAGACTACAGCAGGTATTTATTTCATTTTAATTAGTATCTATCAATTTTCAATATATTATTTTTACTATCAAATTGTATGATTGTGTTATTAATAGTATCTATTGTGCAATATTACTGTAGTGTATCTATATGTCCATACATTCATATTATAGATAGATAGATAGATAGATAGATAGATAGATAGATAGATAGATAGATAGATAGCGTAGTCTTCAAATCTTACAACAAAATGCCACTAAAAATTCATAATAATAATTATAAAAATAATAATATAGAAAAAAAATTTATTCAAACTAAATTTTTCTTTTAGCAGATATTATAATAAATATATTAAAATCAATTAAATAAATATTGTAAATATATGTAAATCAAATATGTAAATAAATATTTAATAATGTAAAAACAAAACAACTACACTTAATTTTAAGATCATTAATAAAAATCATTAATAATTCACTTTGTCAGTCAAATCAATTTAATTTAGGCATCACAACATTGTTTTGAAATTTACTATTGATTTTAATGATTTATTTTAGTGTTTTTGTTTTTATTTTAGATAGTAATACAACATAATAATAATAATAATAATAATACGATTATAATCTAAAATGTTTTATTGTATTAACTGAAAAACTGAAATTTTCCTTTAGCAGATATCAGAACAAATACGTTTCCATACATAAATACTGTAAATATATGTGAATAAATATTTAATAATGTAAACAAAACAAAAAACTACACTTCTGTTTTAATCAATTAATAAAATCATTAATAATTCACTTTGTCAGTGTCAAATCAATTTAATTTAGGCATCAAAACGTTGTTGTGAAATTTGTTTGATTTTAAATGACAGATTTTAGGGTTTAGTTTTCCTTTTAGATAATAATAATAATAATAATAATAATAATAATAATAATCATCATCATCATAAAAATGTATTGTATTCAAACTGAACTTTTCATTTAGCAGAATTGTAAATACAATGTATTTTTGGCTACAAATTATATATTATATATTACTACAAATATACCCGTGCTACTTAAGACTACAAGGTTTTGTGGTCCAGGGTCACATATAATAATAATAATAATAATAATAATAATAATAAAATTAATGACAGCCACATGAAAAATCTCATGAAAAAAAAAAAATCAGCTTATTGGTATCGGCCTGAATTTTAATACCGGCACATCCCTAATGAAAAATCCTCACGACAGACATTTGCTAGTGTTTGGTCCACTTCCATTTGCCAGCAGTTGGTCAATGACAAAGCATTTGGGTGACTCAGGATTAAAGGAATAAATCAGGCTCACGGCAAAAAAAGCCCCCATTGAGAGTGAGACAGCTTAATGGGCGGTAATGTGCTGAACTCCATGTGAGGTGGAGGGGCTGATCCACCTTTTAGAAATGTGACACTAGTCTGAGGGGGAGAAGGAGGGGCAGGACGCCACTGTGCTAAACTGACCGGTCCTTCTGCCCCGCGGGGAACACGTCTACACGTCTTCTGTATTACAGCAACAATTACGTAGTGGTAAACACCATGACTTTTTACAATAAACAATGACTTATCTTGCACTTATCCTCCTTAGAAGGAAATCGCATCAATTCCAAGGATAAGCGTGAACACTAAATTCCAAAATACAGCATGCAAGTATGAACTGTACAAACACGCCGAGACAAAATAACCCGCCTGACAAAGCAAATTTGACTTGGAGGTCACAAACACATGAGTAAACGCTGTATCTACGGGACAAGGACATCTGGTAAAGCCAAAGCGGAATAATCTTGTAGTCATGGTTACCACCTTGACTAAATGTCACCCTGGCTACTGTATTGAGAGAAAAAAGGGAGGGTCGGGATCGGGTTCCATTGATAAACAAAGGGTGAAAAAAGCCACACGTTTAACAAACCTGGAAAAATGTTCTTCTATTGTAAAATAAACAGCTCAGCATAATAAAACAGTGGGCTATACGCATGATTTACAGACTGGCATGTGAGCTGCACTGGCCGAGCCGGTGTCCCCGTGCCGGCACTGCAGTAAAGTGCAGTGAAGCCTGGATTTCAGCAGACTGCAGAGCCAGTGAACATGGACACAGCCACTAAACATCTGGACACCAGGCGTCGTGGCTCAAAGCGAATGCCCTCCGGCAACTTCCAGCTGGGACGCGCAGCCATTTCAGCTCCCTACCTTCCCTCTTTTGTTCTGCCGCATGTGACCGCAGTCCACTTAGAAACGCAAGAATCTATATTTAAGCGCATTAATGTGTTCTGCGTGTACTTCCGTCCCGCCGTAAATCCTCTGCCCTACATACATAAGTAAATTCTGTCTGACGACAAAAAGCATGTAATGCCCAAGCAAAAACTTTTTTTGATTTTATTGATCGATTTTTTTTAAATAGTGTAGTTTTTTCAGTCCTCCACGGTACAAAAAGTTTCTCATATTGATTTGACGTCGACAAAAGCTTTTATTAAAGGTATAGTAGACCCAAACATGTAAATTACACCATGATTTACATACCCTCAAGCCATTCTAGCTGTTTATGACTCTTTCAGATGAATACAAAAGTCCTGGCTCTTTCAAGCTTTTTAATGGCAGTGAATGGGTGTTCAGAATTTGAAGCCCGAAAAATTGCGTCCATAAATCATAAACAGTACTCCACACAGCTCTGGAGGGTTAACAGAGGCTTTAACTTTATATCTAACTTTATATTTAACTTTATAAACTGTAATCTCTAGCTCCCGCTAAAGTGTCGTACACGCATTCACAAAAAAGTGGCGTTCCAGCAGATAACGTAGGCGTAGCATATGCTAGTCTTGCGACAACCAAGTTTTGTTTACAGCAAAGTAAAACCGGTCTCCTCCTGGCTTAATATCGAAACCCTTCAACATCTTTCTTTACAAAACCTTGTTTTGTACTTTTAATTCGTGACCGGTGTTTTGTTTTGCTTTTTCCTCTGCACTTTTGCGTTTTTTTTGTCCCACGCTATGTACGCTCATACGATATTTAGCAGAAGCTAGAGATTAATATGGATATTTTTCTTACACAAACACATTGACTAACTTCAGAAGGCTTTTATTAACCCTCTAGACATCGTCGAGTACTTCATGATTTATAGACACGGTTTTGTTGGACTACAAAATCTGAACACCCATTCACTGCCATTATAAAGCTTGGAAGAGCTGCAACTATTACAGAAGGTTCAAATGCATTTTCACACTGAGGACAACTGAGGGACTCATATGCAACAATTACAGAAGGTTCAAACGCTTACTGATGCTCCAGAAGGAAACACAATGCATTAAGAGCCGGGGGGTGAAAACTTTTGAAATGAATGAAGAATTGTACATTTTTCTTATTTTGCCTAAATATCTTTTTTTTTTCCATTTAGTACTACCCTTCAGAAGCTACAGAAGATGTGGACCAAACACTTACATGTTTTCCAGAAGACAAAATAAGTTGCTCTGATCTAAAAATTCAAAAGTTTTCACCCCCCAGCTCTTAATGCATTGTGTTTCCTTCTGGAGCATCAGTAAGCGTTTGAACCTTCTGTAATCGTTGCATATGGCAGGCAGTTTAACTGTTCAGGACAAACAAGAGACTCATAAACAACTATCACTAAACAAAAAACAGCTGTGGATCATTCAGGTAACAACAGTATTAAGAATCAAGCGTATGTAAACTTTTGAACTGGGACATTTTTATAAATTCAACTATTATTTTCTCTTGCGGACTATATGTAAATGTTTTTTTTATTTTTTATGTTTATATATATCTTATTCTGGTCAGTACTAAATAATAAATAACATGCATTTAGTTTGATCCTTCTTATTTTGGAAAAATAATTAACATTACTAAATTTGGATAATCTCTTTTGTTCTTACACACCGAATTAATGTGTTCTACATGTAGTTCCATCCTGCCATTAATCCTCTGAGCTACATAAATATTCGAATTCTGTCGACCAAAAAAGGTTGCGAAGATAACCGACTGCTCTTATGAGGCAGATTGATAATGTGGGTGTTTTAAAAGAAGTGACCCTGTCGAAGGGCAGGATGCATATTTAACATAAACATAACATACATCAGCTTTGGTAAGCCTCTCGAGGGAATAGTTGGCGTAATTAACAGGCTAAAGGTCATTGGATCCTAAACCGCCGATGCTTTCATTTGGAGAGAAAAAAGAAGGGAAATGAAAGCACACGAGGCCATTTTTCCTGGCTTTCAAACAGGGTGGTGGTGTGGCTTTTCAAAGGGGGTCCGTGACTGTAGCCCCTTTGTGCCAGAGAAAAAGGACCCCCGCCATATCAAATGTATGGTGCTGTACAACTGGCGCACTCTACGCCATTGACGATGAGGTTTGTTTGACTCTTATTGCTGCCCAACCAAATCGTGGACATTTATCCCCTCTTTCCCAAACAGGATGTGCCATTGACCTGGTTTGCTTGAATTGATTAAGGCCACATTCCAAAGCATATTTCCGCTAAGTAAAACTATGAATTGAATGTTTGTTGCAGCTGAAGACTGGCGCACTGTGAGAAACCAAAGCAAATGTTTGCTTCGCTTTTTTTTTTCTACAGTGCGAATGTGAAGAAAAATAAATCCATATATTTTTGCAATGGTGCGTTGCTTTCACTAGGTCAACGCTGATAGGTTCTCTAAGCGCCACTGTTCAGCACTAAAGATACTGTTACTGGCTAAGTATACAGGAAGGTAGGAGGAATGTAATCTTGACAAACCCACTGTAATAATATATACATTAACATATACGGGTCAATGACATGTAAGTGTTTCCACAATAAATAAAGGAAAAAACATTAAAATATATAGTTTAAATCACATTTTCCATGTTTAAGTTTAATATCTGACCTTAAAAAACTTAATACCATTTTCTGGTACAAAATGAATGACCTAATGACCAATGTTGTTAATAAAAACTATTAAAAGTTGTTTGTTAATGGAAATAATGCTGTTAATGAAAAACTTACCATTAAAAAAAAAATAAAAACAGAAATACTGGCAAGTAATTCAAATAAAGTAAGTTGAAGGACTAAAATTACTGAAACTAAAATTGAAAAATAAAGCAAAATGTTTTTAAAAACTACTACAAATTACAAAAGCACATTAAATTACTAAAACTAAAATAAAACTAATTCAAAATATTAATAAATATTGTAATAGTACATAAATAATACTAAAATAACACTGATAATGACTAACAATGTCATTTGGTGTAACCCTGAAGTATAAAATAATACATTTTCCTTACACATTGACCATACACCTTAGAATTCCTCAAAATCCACACTTTTTTTCTTTTTTAATTACTAATTATAAATGTCATTATGTTTTTAGTGATTTACACCACATGACATACATACTATAATAGTACATCAAAAATACTAAAATAACTCTGAAAATGACTAAAAATGTCATTTGGTGTAACCATGAAGTATAAAATAATACATTTTTCTTACACCTTGAAAAGATATGACCATAAATCCCAGAATTCCTCAAAATCCATAAACTTTTTAAAATATTATTATTATTATTATTATTATTATTATTAATTATAAACGTCATTATGTTCTTAGTTATTTACACCATACGACATTTTAGTGGATGACTGATTATCTGCGCCAATATTAAGCAATAATAGTATAATAAATAATACTAATACTACTAATAATAGTATAATAAATAATATCATAATAGTACATAAATAATACTAAAATAACACTGATAATGACTAAAAATGTCATTTGGTGTAACCATGAGGTATAAAATAATACATTTTTCTTAAACCTTGAAAAGATGTGACCATATATCATAGAATTCCTCAATATCCATAAACTTAGTTTTTTCTTTTTTTTAATTATTAATTATAAATATCATTATGTTTTTTGGAGTCAACCATTTATCAGCGCCGATATTAAGCAGTAATAGTATAATAAATAATGCTATAATAGTATATAAATAATACTAAAATAACACTGATAATGACTAACAATGTCATTTGGTGTAACCATGAGGTATAAAAAAAATGCATTTTTCTTACACCATCAAAGATGTGACCATACATCATAGAATTCCTCAATCGATAAACTTTTTTTTTTTTTTTTAATTATTAATTATTAGTATCATTATGTTTTTAGAGATTTACACCACATGACATTTTAGGAGTCAACTGATTATCAGTGCCTTTGTTATCTGCATCTGTCATTTACAAAACAGATTAAAATAATCTAAAAGCATTTGAAAAAAGTTTTTGTCAGAGCTCTTGTTATTCTTAATTTTGACATTAATTTTCATTTTTATACCAGATACATATCGGTTCAAAATATTGGTTATCGGTCTACTTGATCTGTAATAATCGGTATCGGCCCTGAAACACACATATCGATCAATCCCTACATTTTACAACCTAAACTAACTTTGCCCTGTCATAAAAAAGTCAAACTATCTAATATTTGAATAGATTTTAAAACATTAACAGAAAATGAGCATCACGTCAGACACCCATATACATGAACGTGTAAAATACAGGTGCAAATTTGCAAGAAAGCCTCACTATGCACCTCAAAAATGCAACAAAGACTGGAAGGAGAGAATGCTGGAAGAGTAATTGCACTCATCCAAATTTCTGCAGTGTTTGTGAAAACAGTAGTAATGTCTTGGGGAGACGGCAGCCCACTCCCCTGCTGTGTATACGGCATATCTTTCCAGCATCCCAGAGTAATTGATGAGTTTTCTACATTTATATGATCCCCCAATCCATAACCATGGTAACTGTTTGCCGGGGAGCAGGGTGAGGGGAAATGCACCAGTAGGGAAAACTGATAACAGACATTGCCGTCCTAACCCAGCATGGGTAAAACGAGAGCCTGCATGTCTGGAGGGAGTTTAAACATGCTTTGTGCCAACGCTGGCCCATCAGTAGACTTTTTAGCCTTTTATGTTGACAAGAAAGATGCTGCTGTAATGACGGCTTCCATTTTCTCACACTAATGCACGACTACTGGGCCCCAATCAGGATGCCCGGTTATACGGAGGCTCTCAGAGCCAACCAGCCACTGCCAAAGGTCCAATTTCATGCCTCAGCCCTAATTGTCCAAAGAGCCATGTTTAGATGACCAAGCGCAGCACGAACGAAACTGTGCAAGCTCAAAACGCTACAGTTACAGCTACATTTGAATTTAAGGAACTGTTCACTTCCCTACTTTCTGGGGTGCTTTCTTAAAACACCAAAGGCAAAACTATTTTGAGATTTTGGGCTGTTTGGCTTTTTATAACGTGATACTTCAGACAAGTGGAAAGAAAACGTTCAAAATACACTTTTAAGTGGTAATTTTATCTTTGTGCATATATAGATATCAGTAACATTACAACAGTAGCATATCTTTAAAAAACGTTATTTTTCCCTGCTTAAAAAAAACAAACAAAAAAAACAGCAACCAGCCTAGTTGGCTGGTTTCAGAACAGTTTTGACAACTTCACTTTTGACCAGTTTAAACCAGCTATGTCCAGCTGAAACCAGCATAAGCTGGTTCTCTTGCACAAAATCTTTAATTCATTAGCACCTGCACCAAATTACTCCTATCTATATTCTGAAAGTTTTATAAATATTTTATTCAAACGCATAGCACCCTATTGTAACTGTTGCATGGTCAATATGGTCAACGATCAGCATTCTCCACCGATAATGTATCGGGTAGATGAAACCATAAGTCGTAAAGACTTGAAACTTGGAGGGATGGTAGTACTCACACCGTCTTCAACGTCACCTATGGCTTGCCCCAATCGGCCTGATGGTGGTGCTACAGCGATCAAAAATACAAAAGTCATTCATAACTCTTAAACCATTAGTCCCAGGTTCAAGTGTCTATAACATAAGAATCCTTGGTTGGGTGAAATTTTTAGTTATTTAGGATTTTTTGAAAAACCTACTTTGGTGAACTAGTCCTAGGTTTTTCACCCAATTGGAACCAAACCAGAGGAGCAAGATTCTCTGGAAAATGAATATCAATAATTATCAAAAAAAAGTTGAACTTTCGACTCACTGTCGCAATGGGACGCCAAAACGTTGTAAAGAATAGAGCAGCTTTTACTAAAATGCCTATAACTCTTGAACGGAAAGAGATTTTTGGCAAACCTGGAGCATGTATGTAAGAGCTGAATCTGAGGTCACAGTAAAAAAAAAAAAAAAAAAAGCAGAGTTTGGCTTGGTGGCGCTATAACAGGGGAAAAACAAAAACGGCTAGAACTACACACCCGTTAGTCCAACTGAATTGAAAATTGGCATGCAGTGTCTTTGTCCAAAGTGCCACAAGTGTCTATGAAGACATTTAGATATCTCAAAAACATGCCCGCCATCGGGCAATAAATTCTGAGCACCTATTAGACAAGGCTAACGGAGGCTGTTTAAAACGAACTCGTTGAGCCTGTTTGAATCCGTGAGAAATTTGAAAGAAATCAGCCACTAGGTGATGCTAACATGTTTTACACCTCTGTAATCATGCAAAATGCACCCACACACACAATATTCATATAATATGATAGCTCTCCTCATTCTGAACCACTTTGCTTCAAGAATCACTACTGTCAATCAAATCATTCATCATTTAAGATTATTTAAAAAACCTACTTTTGCAAACTAGTCCTAGGTTTTTCGCTCAATCTCAACAAAAACACTGCAGTGCAATTCTCTGGACTTCTCTAGGTCAATAACTATCAAAAAACTGTTAAACTTTACACTCTGGGGTGCGTTTCTCAAAAGCATCGTTAGCCAACTATGGTCGCAAGTACCGTCGTTACCAACATAGTTCAACGATTCGGTGTTTCCCGAAACCACCCAAACGAACATTCGCAAACAGCGTCACAAACTTACGTGACTGGAATTACAGCTCTCGACCTGTGCTTAGAAGCATAGTTCCTTGTTAGTAAGACATATCGGCTCAATAAATTATGCTCTTGGGCACAATAAGCAAGCTAACATGCAGTACAATCTATATCTTTCACTCGATCTAAATATAAATGCATTTTAATTATGTATTTTTAAGCTTCCTCTGCAAGCAACGTGTTTGCATAGTGCGCTTGCGCATAAATGCCTACGGGAACAGTATGACGTAAGAGGGAACCAACGATGAATCAAACATCAAATAAAGCGAAATGACACGAAACAAAAAAATAGTAAATTAGTCACCGGTGTCATGTTTAATATAGCTGCATTTTAGAGATCTCTAATAAGTTAAATAGCATAAATTATTACTCAGTGACGTCATTAACAACGGCCCTACATTGTTGAACTAATGTGGTTCAAACGACAGAGATGCGACCTTGTTCGGGAAACAGTCGTGACTAGCTAGTTTGTTTCCACAACAATGCATCGTACTATGGAGGTTAATCAGCGAGTTACGTCGTTGTACGGGAAACGCACCCCAGGTTAGCTCTAACGGGGTTATTTACAAAATGGGCATACCAAAATATACCCAAAACCCTGTAATTCCCAAATGAAAACTCAGAACTTCATGAAACTAAATGGCTGTTTACAGTATTTTTACATTTTTGGAATAATAAAAAATAATACCCAAAATCCCCTCTGGAAAATTTTTTGACTTCAATGTGTCAGCAAAATTTTGAACCTGGCTTTATCTGATGTTCTGTTAATTTATGCAAAATGACTTCACATTTAATTATTTAATGCCTCACTGGCATATTTAAATACAGTACAAATGTAATACAAACAATGTTTCAACTAGGGAAGCATGGTGACTATTAGTTAACATCTTCACCGTATTCACTTGGGACGTCTTGCCTTAAAGCTGCACCGAATAACAAATCAAAAGACATAAACCTTTCATCAACAAACATTAAAGCCGGGGGGGGCAAAACCTGCAAGGTATCACTTCTAAATTTTCCCACAGCACCCTGTGTGATATCAATCCTTTATCAGATGTTTCACAGGGGTTTTGTTTGTATGCGGCTCATGTGGCTCTGCTTTGTGATAGCAGCTGATCGGCGTCTCTGCCGCGCACTAGGATCAGGTGGCCAAGCACAATCTCCCCCAACCATTCTGGGCTCCAGTCCATGGAATAACATCATGAGCCACAACCTGGAAAAACAACGAGGGGCACTGTTCGCAAGCTACAACATTACAGAGTAACAACTTTAGGCCATGTGGGAGTTGCAATGTGTTGAAATGCAATGCAGCGCTATGACTGATAGCATCTTATTTAAATATGTATATATGAGAACAATAGTTGTGTGACCTTTTTGGCACACAGAGGAATGCAAACTACACTGCTGTAACACTAGTCAGTGGCCTTCTGCAGAATCTGCTATATTTATTAGTACGGAGTCAATCATTTCAGTGGAAGCAAATAATGAAAGAAATGTTCCAAGTAAGCGAAAGACCTTTGCGATTCATTCAGGTCACTCCCTTGTTTGTATAATTTTAGAAAGTATGTTTTAAGCAGAATAGAAAAATAATAATTTGCATCCAAAATGGTTTTGGTGACAGACATGAGAATGTAATTGCACTGCAGAGTGAAGACATCCAACAAGAAAATCCGCTTCACACGAACCGCCTAGGGCAAAACAAGCATGTGTGTGATCTATAGGCAAGAATATATTATAAACAAGTAAAAAACAACCCAAACTGTTTAGATACAGTTAGACAAACAGATAAACTGAAGCTATGGAAACAGCTTCATATTTTCGCACAACACTTGAGTGAATCCACGAAGGAAAACGCTCGGAATTCCTCACTAAGTGTCTTGGAATCTTTAATAATGTGATCTTGCCTATGTCATCTGACTCCCATTAAGGACAATGCGTGGCTGCCGGGCATGCAAAAACATCAAAAGCCACCCGAAGATAATGTTGTGATCATGGGAGTAGTTCGCAAAATTACCACACGACCATGACTATCAGCGAACTGGAAGCAAGGCCCCCTGCTGCCTCTGATGTCCTCTGTGGCCATTTGGTTTACTGAGCAATTTGGAGTTTATCTCGCCTTCGATTGCTGTCAGCTATTTTGGGGACATTATTTACTTCATCGGCTGCGCAACTCCACGTCTGTCTGGGCATCGAAATTCCAAGAGCGCTATGTAAGAATAAATGGGTGGATTCTTCAATTAAAGGCACTTTAGACTGCTTGCAGTCTTGAGAAATGTAATATGTTATGCTTTTAGCACAAATGAACATCTGATCATGGTCAGTCAGCTTTTAAATAGATTTTAGTATAATGTGTGCTGGTAATGACATGATTCTAATGAGATTTTTCTCTGTTTGTAGATATAAAAGTATGGATAAAACTTGGACTTGATAACAGTTTAACTAGCAATTAACTTAAAATCGACTGCTTGTGACATAAAATTCTCAAAATACTGCTGTTCAGAAGTTTGGGATCAGTATTATTTTTAATGTTTTTAAAGAAATGCTCATTAAAATTCCAGGAAAATACAGTAAAAAATGTAATATTATGAAATATTATTGCAATTTAAAATAACAGTTTTCTATTTTAATATACTTTAAAATATAATTTATTTCTGTGATGCAAAGCTGAATTTTCATCAGCCATTACTCCAGTCTTCAGAAATCATTCTAATATGCTGATTTATTATCAGTGTTGAATGTTGTGTTGCTTAATATTTTTTGGGAATCTGTAATGCTTTTTTCAGGATTCTTTGATGAATAATGTGTTAGAAAGAACAGCTTTTATTCAAAATAGAATTTTTTTATAACAATATAAGTCTTTACTGTGACTTTTAATCAATTTAACACATCCTTGCTGAATAAAAGTATTCATTTATTTTAAACAAAGAAAGAAAGAATTTACTGAACTTTGAATGGTAGTGTATATTTTTAAAAAGATTTCTATTTTAATGTATTATTCACCAAAGAATCCTGAAAAAGTATATATAATATTAAGCAGCCAACTGTTTCCAACACTGATAATAAATCAGCATATTAGAATGATTTCTGAAGGATCATTTGACATTGAAGACTGGAGTAATGATGCTGAAAATTCAGCTTTGCATCACAGGAATAAGTTCTATTTTATATTATAATAATGTAGAAAACCACTATTTTAAATTGCAGTATTATTTCACAATATTACAGTTTTTTTTTGTATTTTTAATCAAACAAATGCAGCCTTGATGCAACCTTTTAAAAACATTCAAAATTGTACGGATTCCAAACTTGTGAGCGACAAACTCTGAGTAAAGGACAAGCTCAAAAACTGAACATTTCAAAACTTATGGATTAGAAAAAAATAATTAAAGAGCAATAAAAAATGACCCTTCAAAACAGCAATGCTTAGCTTTTTTAATCTAAACAACATGAAGTTCCCCTAATGAAAAGCCACCCAAATATCTCCACTGCAATGCATTTGAAACCTGAATATTAAATGTAGGAGAATTGTAGGTTGTAAGCCAGTCTTAACATGGTTTTGAACATGGGACTTGCAAATGTGAAAAACATCTGTAAAATATTAAAGGGGAGGGGCTGGGGGTATGCTTTTACCCTCAATTACTCTTGAATTAGTTGCTGTTTTAGGGTCTCAAGCAGAATGAACTGCCAAAATTAGCAATTTTACAACGCAGTCTGCGTTCTCATCACACACAAGTAAACACAAAAGTTGCGGGTTGCCAAAGTGTGTAACTATAAACAGGTTCGCTATGCTGTAGAAGGCGGAAAGGCTATAGCTTTAACTAACGTACATAAAACAGTGATCCGGGGAAAAATGATGCAAAGGCTTAGGATGAAATCGGATTATTGTGATTGCCATGAAAAATATATGAATGAAATATATGTTTATATACGAAGTCGATTGTGTCCGAATTAGCGATTTAAATATCCAAGCGCAATGCATTTCTAAGCAAAGCAGGATATCACGACAAGCATCCTCAGTCTACAACCCCACCGGTGTCCCAGATAGCCGGATGGCTAATGCCCCACATTTCCCTTTCCAATCTTACACCGCGCACATCAACATTTAATACCACAACAAAACGCTCAATGGACCACAATACACTGCACTTTGCAAAATCAGCACAATTTCGATACGTAAACGTCAAAGTGTGCGTACGATAGCTGAGGAAAAAAGGGATCTTTACCTCGCACGGTCCTTGTGTTGCTTCGGAAGGTGTGAAAATATCCCCGATGAATATCGCTAAGAAATACCTTGAACTGCACTTTTAAATTCACAGCTTGTGGACATGTTTATCTGTTTTCCCAGCCGCTGATTAGAGGTTTTATCGTCGTCTCTTCCCATCCGTCTCTCTTCCCGTGTTTAGGTTAAAGCACTCGCAGGAAAAGTGATGTCATGGCTTGAAATTGTGTTGCCCGCCCCACTTTTAGTAAAAGGGCCTATCTTCTGCTCCACGTAGCGTTTTCAAAAGCATGTTTTCATTTATAGCTTTAACTTACACGTTTGTTTTATGAAGTAGTGTTTTTAACTTGCTAACGCAGTTTATTTGAATAAGCTACGCTGTCAGTGCGTTTTTTCGATACCATCTGCAGTGATTTCATTAATCATGAATTGTGACTAAGCAGCGATTCAGCTTTGTTTATTTTTGTCCGTCAAGACTGACTTACAATTTAATGTTCTGTGGCCAGTCTTTAATATCTGTTTTTCATTTATGCTTTTAAGTGTATAAAACTACTACTTGTTTTTCATAATTATAACATATACTTACCAGTCAGAAGTTTTTGAACAGCAAGATTTTTTTGCTTTGTTTGCTGGTTGTTTGCTGGTTATTTGGCTGTTGAAAACAGAATGTAATGCATACTGAGATGTTTAGTAGTATATATTTTAATATAAGCTGATTTGCAAAAACATCTACACTACCAGTCAATGTAAGATTTTTAATGTTTTTTTTTTTTTTTTTTTTTTTAAGATGTCTTTGCTCACCAAGCCTGCATTTAATTGATCCAAAGTACACAAAAACTGTAGTATTGTGAAATATTTTTACTATTTAAAATAACTGCTTTCTATTTGAATATATTTTAAAATGTAATTTATTCCTGTGATCAAAGCCAAATTTTCAGCAGCATTACTCCAGTCTTTAGTGTCACATGATCCATCAGAAATCATTCTAATATGCTGATAGAAAGATCCAAAGATCAGCATTTATCAAAAATAAAAAGCTTTGTAACATTATAAACTATACCATTCAAAAGCTTGGAGAGTCAGTATATATATATATATATATATATATATATTAAGAAATTATAGAAATTAATACTTTCGTTTAGCAAGGATGCTTTAAATTGATCAGAAGTGATGATAAAGACATTTATGTTACAAAAATTATCTCTTTATCTATTTCAGATAAATGCTGTTCTTCTGAACGTTCTATTCATCAAAGAAACCTGAAAAAAAATTACTCAGCTGTTTTCAATATAATTTTTTTTTTTCAGAATATCAGAATATTAGAATGATTTCTGAAGGATCATGTGACTGAAGTAATGATGCAAATTCAGCTTTGAAATCACAGGAATAAATTATATTTTAAAATACATTCAAATCGAAAACAGTTATTTTAAATAGTAAAAATATGTCAAAATTTACTCTACTTTGGATCAAACAAACGCATGGAGAGCGGAAGCGATTTCTTTAGAAAACATTCAAAATCTGACTGGTGCTGTAAATATTAATTTAAAACCTGTTATTTTAAACGTTTTTCAATGTTGTTCAAAACACAACTCCCTGCTTAATTTTCCACCAGGGAAAGCGACTAGTAAATGTTCAACATCAAGACACTATTTCATTGTCCAGGGTTCTCGCTTGTTAACCAATTTCCATGACCTTTCCAGTCATGATTCCTAAACAAAAAGCCTAAAAGACCAATTCAGATCTTTTTGTGCACCCATTTAACATAAAGAACTTGAAAGAAAAGTTTGCTCGCAAATCAAACGGTGTTTGCAATCAAGTTCAACCCCACACACAGAGCAGCTCATTATGAGAACCATGTATATCCACTATAAATATTTCCATTGCTCTGAAGATAAAAATTCCCTGATGTTTCTAGGTTTTCCATGACCGTGGGAACCATCCCAGAGGAGCTCCTTTCATGAGTGCAAATTTATAATTAACAAGAGCAAGATGAGATGTAAAGGTTTATTTTAGTGAACAAATCCCAGTATGAGTCATGAATATCATATGGAACCAGAAATGTACTGGATAAGAGTGGAGACGGTGCTTAGAGAGTTTTTGTAGTGAAATCCGTACCTCTGTACCTTACAAAACACAAACTGTGCATATAACGGTCCGTTTAGTTTCACAAGACGCTTACAGTCTATTTCAGAACATGTGCTATTGTGCTATTTTAAGTAACGAGAATGTTAGTTTAAAAATGTTTCAGCAATGAAAGCAAATGTCCGGAAATATGGCTTTTAAATAGATATCTGGACTGTTTGAAACATCAACAGTACGGCAGCTGAGAAATCAGGTCACGAGGTGCTCAGGATAAGGCATCTGTTGTTTTCGTGTCAGAGTCCTTTGATGAATTCTGCATGGGAACCGCTTGTCCAACTGCTTCAAGTATTTCAGATTCAACCTGCAAAACAAACAGCAGTTCTGGTGCTTAAATGCCCACTTGCCACTGCAAGGAACAGAGATAGTGTCTCAGTCGCCTTGTTTAATTATCCCAACAAGCGACTGTGATAATTACCTGATCGTCCACAGACACCTCGTCTCTCTCTGAGAGGTCAGCATCTTGAGTAGAGCAGTCCAGATCGCCCTGCTCCGCCCCTGTCAGAATGTCCATGGGGGCCTCTGCGATCTCTCTGATGGTTTGGTCTTCTAACGCAAGCGCTGTGTCAAACAGCAAGGGGGACGGGGGACACTGCAAACCCTCATCTTCAACGTCAAGATCCTGCACATCAACAGACTTAATTACAACAGTGATGAGGGATGCACAAATCTGGACAATATTTTGTGTTATGTCAAATAACTAATAAATTGCTGATATTAAAGTTCTATGCATTTTTCTTAAATTTTACATAAAATCAATCATTAACAATTCATTAAAAATGTAATTTTAAATGCTACAAGTAAATTTAGTCATCACAGCATTATAACGGTATGAATGGATATTCATTTTGTGAATTGCTAAAGGTTACAATTGGAAGTGTTATTAAAATATTAATGTTTTTAAAGATTAAAAATTATAGCAATTAAATTTAATGTAAAAATAGGACAAAATGTCTAATATCAATTAAACTCTAATATTGGCTGATAACTGGAATGGAATCACAGCATTGTGCACGAATGACGCAGCAAAAATATATATATCCAAAACAGTGCAAAATATAGTAAGAATTGCCATTTTCTTAATTAATGGCACATTTCTTCAAACTAATGTCCTTTCATTTACAGTACATCTAGATATTTATTAGACATCCACAATATATGTTCAAAAAATGTTTCAATGTTTTTTAAAGACGTCTCTTCTGCTCACTGAGCCTACATTCATTTGATCCAAAATACAACAAAAGCAGTAATATTGTGAAATTTTTAAAATAACTGCTTTCTATGCAAATATATTTTAAAATGTAATTTATTCCTGTGATCAAAGCTATATTTTCAGCATCATTACTCCAGTCTTCAATGTCACATGATCTTTCAGAAATAATTGTAATATGTTGATTTGCTGTTCACAAAACAGTTGAGTGTGTTTTAAGGATTCTTTGATGAATAGAAAGATCCAAAGATCTGCATTTATCTGAAATAAAAAGCTTGGAGTCAGTATAATTGAATTTTATTTTTTTGGAAAAAAACTATAGAAATTAATACTTTAAGTAAGGATGCTTTAAACTGATCAAAAGTGATTAAAAAAAACATTTATAATATTACAAAAGATTTCAATTTCAGACAAATTCTGTTCTTCTGAACTATTTATCTAAGAAACCTGAAAAAAATTCAACTCAGCTGTTTTCAACATAATAATTTGAGCAGCAAATCAGAATATTACAACGGTTTCTGAAGAATCATGTGACTGGAATAATTCAGCTTTGAAATCATAGGAGTAAACTACATTTTAAAACATTAAAATAGAAAAGAGTTATTTTAAATAGTAAACATATTTCAAAATCATACTCTTTTTGCTGTACTTTGGATCAAATAAATGCAGGCTTGGTGAGCAGGAGATTTCTTTTAAAAAAAAAACCTTACTGTTCAAAAACTTTTGACTGGTAATATAGACGTTTTTGCAAACCAGCTTATATTCAAAAATATACTACTAAACATCCTAACACTGCATTTTTGTCAACAGTCAAATAACCAGCAAACTAAATCCATAAATATGTGTAAATTAGCTAAATTGTTTGTGTTGTGAAAGCAAGCAATGGAAACAAGTAATGGGAAAGCACAAGCACACTTTGTAGCACGGAACAGGAAA
Source organism: Labeo calbasu (assembly GCA_019740295.1). Taxonomy (NCBI): domain Eukaryota; kingdom Metazoa; phylum Chordata; class Actinopteri; order Cypriniformes; family Cyprinidae; genus Labeo; species Labeo calbasu. The sequence goes on from JAHKKF010503989.1 coordinate 23,141, forward strand.
ATGAGAGGTTTCCAAAAATGAGATTAAATGAGAGGTTTTACTGTGGGCACAGAAAATGTCAGACACAAAATTAAAGGAAGATGCCTGCTGAACATCCAGATTAATTTGTTTTTCATTCATGCGAGACTACAAGATATGATTTACACAGCGGGGGACATGTTTGAGCAGCACTGTTTGCAGGCATGTAGATACTTGATGGGATACCTTAGCAATCCAAAAAGGGAGCAAGGTGTTTTGGTGAACAAATTTAGCGCAGATTGCTTTGATATGAAACTTAGTGTGAAGGGATGTGCTGAAACACATGAGGAAAGCAACCGCACACAGCGACTTTAGTTTTAATGAGAAAAACCAACACAATTCATACATCACTGAATTCCAGAGGTAGATTTTCTGTGGGTTGGAGCTCTGCGGCACTGAGGTACATGTCTGTGGGTGCAGACGCCAGCTGCTCCGGGGCAATAGACTCCTGCTCAGACTGGTACATGGGCGGAGGCAGGGACAGGTGCAAAGGACAGCGGGGCTCTTCTGACTGTCCCATGTGCACAGGCCGATCACATGGTACGTCCTTCAGACCGGGACACATTTTGAATAGAACTTGGCTGCTGTCTTGATAAATGTCTATTGTGAAGGGTTAAGGAGATTAAGAGAACTTGCATTGGGAAATAACACAGCTGGGAAATAACTTTAAATGTCAAAGATATGCAAAGCTGGAGGAGGTGGAAAATGTGAACTGTTCCTTCAAACTGAAACGACTTCACCCATTAGATAACTCTGGGAAAGTCAACAAATCATAAGAAGAATTTTATATCAGCCGCTGTTTGAAACCAACAGCTACAGCAAGCTGTGGGCCTTGATTCAGGGCTACAAGAGAATATACAGTGGAGATCAATTTTTTGAGAACCACCTACAATTTCCTACATTTAAAAGTCACTGTTTAGTCCTATTCGAAGTTACCCTAACAGGAGTAGAAGGGCAATTTTTAAGCATATTTCATAAATGAATTGCATTCTGAAGCACAGTATAAAAAACCTAAATAAGATATTCAAAAAATAACTGATCAAAATTAGAGAACACTTACAGATACCTCAAAGTTATTGGTGTAAATCCAACACCTGGTGCTAATTTCCTAAATTATATGACTAACCCTATTTAACTGCCAGCATTCCTCCAATTTTCACTAACATTGCAAGATGGTGGGCTGCTCTAAGGTGACTAAAACAGGTTGGAGGTTGTCCAGATAAAGGCCAAGGAATGACCCTTTCAGCCACTGCAAGTGAAACTGGTTATTCCAAATCTGTGATTTCTCGATTATTGCAGGTTTACAATGACACTAATTCATTCAAGTCCCCCAAAAAGGCTGGCTGTCCATGTAAGACAAACACATGAGAAAACAGGATAATGCAGAGACTCTCGATGGGAAATCGGTTCAGCACTTCAGCTGGAATTGCTTGCCAGTTCAGTGCTGAACAGGGTAAGGATCTTCCTCGGGACGTTTAGAAGTACTCTGCACCGACCAAGACTCTGATCAACAAAGAATCAATAGACTAAGGTTACCTTTGCTGAGAGCATGTTGTGCAGACAAAAGAGAACTGATCCAAAGTTTACTTTAGTGATGAGAGCAAGTTTAATTTATTTGGGTCTGACGGGAAACATTTTGTTCGGTGTCAAACTGAGGAAAGACTGAACCCCAAGTGCGTAAAGAAGTCAGTAAAAGGTGGAGGAAGAAGTGTCATGGTTTGGGGGGATGTTTTCTGCAGCAGGAATTGAAACAGATGCATAGCAGGGTGAAGAACAAATGTTTTTCAGAATCTCCTTCAGCAACATGCAGTTCCTTCTCTGCAAGCATCTCCCAATCAGCCTGCAATTTTCATGCAAGACAATGCTCCTGTCACACTGCTAAAACAGGTAAAACAGCTCCTTGAAGCTTAGAACACTGAAATAATGAAATGGTCCTGATCTAAACTTGACTGAAAATCTCTTGAAAATCCTTGGTGATAAAGTAATGGCTAAGAAATGCACTACAGTTACCAAACTATGGAAAAGAGGGGGAAAAAAAGTGGACCAAGATCACACAGGAGCCTCTACACCACATACTAATTTCTGACAACTGTAACCCTCCAACACTGTGTTGCAATCTTCTTTTGTACTACAGTGGTTACGGTTTTCTAATTCCGGTCACTGTGTTTTCCATAAAATGTTTTTTTGTTGTTGTTGAAATTCTTTGGTTATTTTGTCAAACATGTTAGTAGAACAGTGGTACACCTACAGCTGATATTTCTTCAAATTTTCAGTGATGAAGATTAACACTCAAAAATAAATCAAGCATTTATAGATTGTTCTCTAATTTTGACCTCCACTGTATATAAATAAACATAAGTGCTAAAATAACATTTTTTAATAGATCTGAACATAACAGCTATAGATATATCAGAAACAAATAAGGATACGAGAGACACAATGTCGTGTCATTGGCAGACATGGATTTGAGCAACGAGTCCCTTCCACAAAGGAAATGCATCTCTGGCCTAAACGCATCGCCTGGCAGAAAAAGACACAAAAGAATTAAAATATGCATAAATAACATTAACAAAAACAAGGCTCAGACTGTCTCCTCTGATGCACATCTGACAGTATGGAAAAAACAATAAAATATGGGACCCTGGAGTACAAAACCAGTCTTAAGCAGCACACGTATATTTATAGCAATAGCCAAAAACATTGTATGGGTCAAAAAAAAAAAAAAAAAAAGCCAAAAATCATTAGGACATTAAGTAAAGATCATGCTCCATGAAGACATTTTTTTAATTTCTTACCGTAAATATATAAAAACGTAATTTTTGATTAGTAATATGCATTGGACAACTTTCAAGGCAATTTTCTCAATATTTTTTTTTCACCCTCAGATTCCATATTTTCAAATAGTTGCATCTCAGCCAAATATTGTCCCATCCTAACAAACTATACATCAATGGAAGCTTATTTATTCAGATTTACAAAAGAAGAAAAAAAAAAAAAAAGACCCTTATGACTGGTTTTGTGGTCCAGGATCACATTTCATTCAGGTCTCCATCCATACCTGTTGTGTTCCTCCCTCAGTAATGGCTTGTCTTCGCTGTCTGAGCTGGCGATGCAGCAAAGCCTCCACACCATAGCGACGACGATATCGCCGCAGAGCCTTTAATTTTTTCAGGTTCTCTCGTTCCTTCGTGGACAGCCCCTCTGGACCAGTTAACAGGCTGCTCCCTGTATCACAACACACAAGTGAGCATACATGTCGACTGTATATGTAATATCATGCAATCAAAAGATAAAAGCAGCTGCATTACCAATTGTCTCATGTTCAATCTTGCGGCTGTGCAAGTAGCGCCGTTTTTTTTCTTTTAACAAGTGTTGAAGACGTTTAAATTGGTCTATGTAGAGCGACTGAAGTCTGATTAACTTTTCACGTGTGATGAGTGCCACTTCCTCTGCTGTGTACACACCCGCATGCCTGTTAGAAAGTCACACTGCATTAATTGAGATCTCAGGTGACATTAATAAAACTAATTTTGACAAAGCAGACAAGGAAATTAAACTGAGGAATGTCTTACTTTAAAGGGTCTTCATGGTCACTGTCAAGACTTTCATCTTCACTGTCAGGGTCTCCTCTCCATGTCTGATCCAAAACAACAGGATCCTGCTCCTCTTCACTCCAACTCTCTTCATCTACACAAGGAAATACAGAATATATTACCATAAAAATCACATGCAACATTGCATCATTTATAGATTTTTTTTTTTAAATTGTACTGTTATGTTCAGATCTATTAAACATTCCGTCAAATATGAAACAAAACAAAATAGGAGTTTTTTTTTTAATCAGTAATAAATAAATTATATACAGGTATATAAACAAGAAAAATAACACAAAAATGACAAAAATTACGACAAATTACGTAAAATTATTACCAAAAATATTACATAAACTATTAGTTATCAGCCTCTGATGCAAGTTAAGACATAACGAAACTAAATTTAAAAAATATATAATTTAACAAGCAAAAAAAGCTGGATAACAGCATTTCCATTTTGAATCGGTATAAATAATTTTAACCTATTATTCATAATTGGTTCTTTTGTTACTTATAGTAACTGTCAGTTACACAAAGCACAGGTTTATTTGCATCAAATCAAATCCAGCCAACGTTTACAAGGCCTAAAGATTGCCTGGTTAATAATAAATGGCATATGATTACATCTCACCTAGTATGCGACTAGCTTCACTACGGCCCTCTTGACTGTGAACTCCAGTTTCTGGCCGACTGTAGCCACTGAGCTGAGACAGTAAGACTTCAGGGGAAGGTCCTGAAGCTGATGCCTTCCGCATCTGAGCTTGCTGAACCAAAGCATTTCTGCGTGCATGTTCAGCACAGAACGACACCCTAAGAAAAAGGAAAACAACAATTTGAGTCATATGTCTATAGTGAGTACTAAGTTAAGGGAATAAAAAGACATCCTCACCCCTCTTTTTTCTCTGGTTTTGGGGCTGCATTGGGGCAGCGCTTTCCATTTTTGTTGGACACATAGCTGCACTGCCTATAAGGAGCACTTTTATCTTCAAGTACGTGTTTGATGCAGAACTCCAGGCCCTCCAGGCGAGGCTGTGAACAGGGTCTCTGGGTGTAGGAGCAGGTTTGAGGTTCTTGAGCACGAGCAGCTTGAGTCACTCGACCTCTGCTGGACGGCAGCACGTGGATCCGAATCCTGTTCATCACTGATGTGAAATACAGACACCATAATATTGAACATTACTGCATAAGTACTTATATAGAAATTAATCAAGTGTAACAGAGGATGCATGGAGTATATCACAGAAATATACATTTTATTCTACCTTTTTAAAACAACTTTTAGCATTTTACTACATCTGCATCATAATCTGATATCTACAGGTTTTTCATAAACTGATAACGTTACATTCAATCCATTAGATTTCTACAGACCACGTTATGAATGAATGATCCACTTCATGACTGTATATCACCATAAAGTGCCCAAAAATACAGCATACAACTTAATTTTGAGATAAAAACGGACTCGTTTAAAATAATTTCCCATTTTAACTCAACATAACAACGTCAGGCTCCACTGTAACGTTACACCAGCACACGTGAGACATTCAGATTCCGTAAAAGCATGTGCCCCATACTGTAATCTCCACAAGCATTCAAATACTCAGTTCTTCAACTCTCTATTTGCAAAAATTGATAACGTTAACATAATAGAAGCTATAAGTCCTCAAACATTATTTGAGATAAACAGATTTAATCTTATATGCAGAAAGCGCCAAATTCATACGTCAGTACTGCTGTTCGGCCATCTTTGAATTGGGAGGATAATATACTCTTGGTTTAAACTGATAGAATTACTCAATACATATCATCAGTTTAGTCTAAGACTGTTTCGTACCATACAATTAGTCATTTCCACATCCAAAACTCACCTGTAAAGTAATACTTTGTTAACGTTTACGTGAGACGTTCCTGCCGCCCCTTCCAGCGATCATCGCAATGCACAACAATAAGCTGTGGAAGAACGTCATCCATTTTAGCGCCCTCCTACGTTTACGTTGATTGGACCACAAGCTTGCAAGAAACGATTTGATTGGAGGAAAATACTCCGTGATCGAGTATAGTCCTTTATTATTGGCTACTCTATCTCAGAGCAGTGTCGTTGCCAGCAACTGTATGCGCCAAAGGGGAAAACATAATAAAAGCCGCCCAGCAATAAAATAAATAAACAGAAGCAGCCTGTCTCTATTTGAAGTAAATAATTTAATACAAAATCGTAAAGTGCAGCAGGATTTTGTTTGTAAATTCATGTTTTGGCTTTTCCATAGAGCTGCCATGACTTGTACATTCTTCTTAGTTTCCTCAGATTTGGTTTGGGAAGATCCTGTGAGGATAGAAAAATGAGACAGTAAACATTAAAAACACACTATTAGTCAAAAGTTTTTGAACAGTAAGATTTTTAATGTTTTTTAAATAAGTCTGCTCACCATGCCTGCATTTATTTGATCCAAAGTACAGCAAAATTTTGACATTTTTACTGTTTAAAATAACTATTTTCTATTTTAATATATTTAAAAATGTAATTTATTACCATCATTACTCCAGTCACATGGTCCTTCAGAAATCATTCTAATATGCTGATTTTCTGTTCAAGAAACATTTTTATTATTATTAAACAGCTGAGTACATTTTTTCAGGATTCTCTGATGAATAGAAAGATCCAGAGATCAGTATTTATATGAAATAAAAATCTTTTGTAACATTATACACTATACCATTCAAAAGCTTGGAGTCTGTATAATTTTAACATTTATAACGTGACAAAAGATTTTGATTTCACATAAATGCTTTTCTTCTGAACTTTCTATTTATCGAAGAAACTTGAAAAAAAGCTACTCAGCTGTTTTCAACAACATAATAATAATAGATGTTATTTCAGCAGCAAATCAGAATATTTCTAAAGTATCACGTGACTGAAGTAATGATGCTAAAAATTCACCTTTGAAATCACAGGAATAAATTACACTTTATAACATATTCAAATAGAAAGCAGTTATTTTAAATAGTAAAAATATTTCAAAACTGTACTGTTTTGCTGTTCTTTGGATCAAATAAATGCAAGCTTGGTGAGCAGAACAGACTTCTTTAAAAAACATTAAAAATCTTACTGTTCAAAAACTTTTGATTGGTAGTGTATGAGAAAAAAAATCAAGATATATGACGTGATATGGCTAATCATGATATGCTTATCAATATTTATGATATTCAAAAAAAAGTGCACTTATAAAATCAGATTTGTTGCAGATTAGTTGAAATATACCTGTGGATCTTCCAAGTGGTTAAGATCAGCCAGCGGGACGATGGAAGGTCTTCCATGAGCACACTGGAAAGGAAGCTGACAAGAGGAGAGCGAGCTCACCAGACTACAGCACTCCTCTTTACTCAAAATGTCATTGAACTTAATTGCTCCTGTTAAAACAAATAATATGAAATATTATCAACTAATAAAGTTAGAATGAAAATTATAGCAACTGACTATCCCTACATAAGGTTAAAATGAGACATTTCTTGTGTTCCCTGTAATGGTTTATAAATAGAATATGTTTCATCTGAACTCACTGGTTAATTTATAACACTAACCATGACAAGCTTGTGAGGCGAGCACATTGTGAACTGTCAGAGGCAGCGTTCCTCTCACTCTTCCTGTTGAGCGGAGAAGCTGAGTCAAAAGAACAAAATTGGTCATAAATATACCCTTCAAGCTACAAAACCAGACCATTTGTTAGACACAAATCACGTATGGATATGCCGACTCACCTCAATGTGTTCTCGCAGATAGTCCTACAAAAATAAAACATACAGTTAGAGTCTAAACTGAGTTTAAATCAATTTAAAAAATAACATAAGAACTGAGTCTGACCTCTGCAATGGTTTTAATTACCGACCGTCTTCCACGGCGGAGCTCTGTGCTTTCTTTCTCTATGAAACATGTGGGAAGTCTTTCCAACAACACATTTAGTGACTCACTCTTTGGGAAGCTTACATCTAAAGCAAGACCCCTCAGGAAGGCCTGACAAGACCTTGAAGAACAAAAGAGAGATTTATGGCATCGTTCTGCAAAGGTGCAGAACTAATTGAACACACGTGTTTGTTTCAGAGAGAAGATGACGGTGCAATCAGGAATGTTGACTTAAACAGCTGCACTGACCTCAGAAGTCTCTTTTCCTCCTCAGTTACATTAATCTCTAAGGGTGGGGATACACTTGAAGAACACAGCCTCTTTTTTCCAGGTGTGTCCGGGTCATCCTCATAGGAGTCTACATCAAACAAACAAGCAGTGTGGGAAAAAATACACTGAATGTTTATGTACATCTCTTGAAGTGTATTAGCCTTTTTAATGCTTTTACATGAAATGTATTTTGTTCTTATATTCTTATGTTTGGGTTGGTAAGAATTTTTTTTTTTATGTTTAAAAAAACTCTCAAAAAGTGTGTTTTTTTTTAGGACAACATAAAAAACAAAATTGTGAAATGTTCTTACAATGCTTTCTATTTTTATATATATACACTGCCATTAAAAAGTTTGGGATCAGTAAGATTTTGAATGTTTTTTTTTTAAGTAATATTATGAAATATTATTGTAATTTAAAATAAAGTTTTCTATTTTAATGTACTTTAAAATAGAATTTATTTCTGTGATGCAAATCTGAATTTTCATCAGCCAGCACTCCAGTCTCCAGTGTCACATGATCCTTCAGAAATCATTCTAATATGCTGATTTATTATCAATGTTGGAAACAGTTGTGCTGCTTAATATTTTTTGGAACCTGTAATACTTATTGCAGGAGTCTTTGATGAATAAAAAGTTAAAAAGAACATTGTTTATTCAAAATATAAACCTTTTCAAACCATAAGTCTTCACTATCACTTTTTAGCAATTTAACACATCCTTGCTGAATAAAAGTATTAATTTCTTTCAAAGAAAGAACGAAAGAAAGCAATTACTCCAAAAATGACTCCAAACTCTGAACAATAGTGCATGCTATTACAAAAGATTTTTATTTTAAATAAATGTTCTTTTTAACATTTTATTTATCAAATGCTGAAAAAAGTATCACAGGTTCCTAAAATATTAACCAGCACATCTGTTTCCAACATTGATAATAAATCAGCATTTTAGTATGATTTTTGAAGGATCATGTAGCACTGCAGACTGTAGTAATGAAGCTGAAAATATAGCTTTGCATCACAGGAATACATTTTATTTTAAAGTATATTAAAACAGAAAACCACTATTTTAAATTGCAATAACATTCCACAATAATACTGTTTTCGCTGGACTTTGGATCAAATAAACACAGCCTTGATGAGCAAAAAAGACATCTTTAAAAAACATTAAAAATCATACTGATCCCAAACTTTGGAACAGCAGTATATGTTAAAATGGAATTTATTCCTGTGATCAAAACTGAATTTTCAGCATCATTACTCCAGTCTTCAGTTTCAAATGATTCTTCAGAAATCATTCTAATATGCTGATTTGGTGTTCAAAAAAACATTTTTAATAATTATCAATATTTTAAAAAAATGATCAATGTTGAAAACAGTTGTGCTGCTCCATATTTTTGTGGAAACCTTGACACATTTTTTTATTAAAAGAAAGTACAGCATTTATTTGAAATATAAATCTTTAGTATAAATGTCTTTACCGTTTCTTTTATTTAATTTCTGCAACTTTTTAGTATGCAGTATTCATTTCTTACCCCCCCAAAAAAAAAAAAACTTACTGGTCCCAAACTTTTAAATGCTAGTGTTTAAGCCTTATATCATTAGCATTTACCTGTTACCAACCCCTCCAGTCGAACTCTTTCATGGGCAGCATGTTGATCAACCAACACTAGAAGATTCCCTGCAGGTGAAAGCAATGACAAATGTTTAGGACATCATCACAACATTCAACGTAATGGTTTTCAGCCTGCAGCACCTTCATTTGTACTGCTTTCAGAGGCTTCCGGCTCTGTTGTATTTATCAAACAAGCAAGGAACTTCTTGTCCACTTGATTGATGACCTGAGGTAAAAATACAACAACACAATCTTAGATTCATTTTCAGCCACATAAGAAAAGGCTACGCTTTGCGACATTGCTATTTTAGCTATGTCAGTTTCTCAATGCACAAAAAGAGAGGAAGAGTAAAAATACTTACCCTCATTGTGTGGATCATATTTTTGGTAAACCGGTAGGGGTAAAGAATGTTGTGGATTTTCACAGCAAGACCCTCAGCTTGACCGCTGGTTACATCCACAGCAACCTTTTCAGAAAAATGAATAGGATATGAGTCGATTAATGCTAAATAATTTAAATAAGTATTAACTAAATAAATAAAATATAAGATATTACATATATACACTACCAGTCAAAAGTTTTTGAACAGTAAGATTTTTAAAGTTTTCTTAAAGAAGTCTCTTTTGCTCACCAAGCCTGTATTTATTTGATCTAAAATACAGCAAAAGCAGTAATATTGTGAAATATTTTTATTTTTTGAAATAACTGCTTACTACTTGAATATATTTCAAAATGTAATTTATTCCTGTGATCAAAGCTACATTTTAAGCATCATTACTCCAGTCTTCGGTGTCACATGATCCTTCAGAAGAAATTATAGAAATTAATACTTTTATTTAGCAGGGATTGATCAAAAAGTGATGATCAAGTATTGATTTATAATGTTACAAAAGATTTCTATAAGATTTCAGATAAATGCTGATCTTCTGAACTTTCTATTCATCAAAGTAACCTAAAAAAAATCTCAGCTATTTTCAACATAATAATAATAAATGTTTTTTAACAGCAAATCAGAATATTAGAATGATTTCTCAAGGATCATGTGACTGGAGTAATGATGCGAAAAATTCAGCTTTGAAATCACAGGAATAAATTACATTTGAAAATATATTCAAATAGAAAACAATTATTTTATTAGTAAAAATATTTCAAAAAAGTTTTTGCTGTACTTTGAATCAAATAAATGCAGGCTTTGAGAGCAGAAGAGACTTCTGTAGTGTAAACAAAATAAATAAAATATTAAATTCATTTATTTTTATTTATTTATTTATTTAATATTTATTAATTAATTAATACAATACATTTATTACATTAGTAGTCTTTTTACCTCTGGGGGCCGTATGAACACTGGGTTATTCCATTCTGAGAATAAAGTCGATAGTGAATCGGGACCTTGGGCATCATCTTAAAAGAGTAAGAAGAAAAACAATTAGTTAATGTGCACTAAAAAGCTGATTTCAGTCCTAATGTCAGTCTAGAGCTGTACCTCTGCTGTCTATCCCTGAGTTAAGGGCTCTTTCTGCTCTAGGCTTGGGCAGAAAGGGAAGTACAATGTCTGTGTGAAATGGATAACACCTGTACTCAAATCCTATGAGCAAAGAGAAGCTGATTATAAAATAAATATTTCTACATTAGCGATCCAAAAACGGCTCACTGAATTTCTCCCACCTGTTCTTGAAATAACACTGACCGCCATGTTAGTGACATCTGTGGTACATGCCACTTGAGTCTCCTCCACAGGAGGAGAGTTGTATTTGCTGAGCCCTGTAACTTGGTTGATGTAAACCAGCTTTCCTAAACAACTGTCATAATGAGCCAGCCAGCTGCTGGACATTGGGACTGTTTCAACACTTTCATTTGTAGCCTGACCTTCATTTCCTGTGTTGCCGCACTGAGGATCATCCTGAGACGTTACACTGGCTTCATCAACACAGTTCACACTTCCTACAAAGGAAGTCTCATTCTTGTTGCAGAGGTGTGAGTCTTCTAAAATGGAGGAAGTGTCCGTTATTGTTGTGTCCTGCTCATTTAGAGTGAAGACTGGAAAGTCTTTAGAAGAATCACGGACAACTGAATCAACAACTGGAGTGGATCCAAATAAAACATCATCTAAGAGGCTTTCTTGTAATTCACAGGACTTTTCATCAAAGTGTGTGTCTTGCACAACTGGGAAAGATGAATTTTCCCATCTTTCCCACGTTTTGTCACGTTTTAAATAGGAACATTTGGCAGCCAATGACAGTTTGTCTGCTTTGTTCCATGATGAAGATTCTGCAGAACATTCTGAACTATATGGAGAACAAGCTCCTGAAATGTTCCTCAGCAATTCCTTGTCTAAATCTTCCAAACACAAAGTAGATCCCACAAAGCAGTCATTGGATTTTCTAGAAGACAGTGGATTTAAAACGCTTGTCTTTTCCATACTCGGTTGTTTTTTCTCTGCGTCCTTCCCAAACAACCTTTTGAACTTGTCAAGAGATCCCGTTTCAAAAGACAGAGCTAATTTACGAGACGGCGCAGCCTTGAAAGTCTTTGAGTTGGTAGCGTAAAAACCACATTTGCCTTCTTTGTCATTTAATGGCAACTTCCTCTTTTGTGGACAAATTTTATTTGGGAAGCAGAATTTTTTCAAACTATCTTGTGCCTCTTTTCCATCCACGATTGAAATCTTTTGGTTTTTGCTTCCCGTCAAGTTGTTGTCGTTGTTAACTGGTGAATCATAATGGCTTATATTTGGACAAACTGCATTTTCATCTTCTTTGCAATTGTTATTCATTTCTGTAGGATCTGAAAATGTGGCTTGCAAAGGCAAATAAGCCTGAAGTGCTTTTTCTCCATCTGATTCTTCACTAGAGAAGGTTTCAGTGTTTGTTGACACCTTTTCCAACATTTGAACTTCTGCACCACTTGCATTATTCGTCATCTCAGACAGTGCATCACACGCTTCATGTGTTTCCTCACCACTGAGGTTTTGTGCCGCCACAGGAGTCTTTGCATTCCTCACTGGACTACTTGATTGACCATCATTCCCACTCATGGAAAACTCTGTCACCAGGTTTTCTTTCGTAAGGAATGCTTTGACCCCTTCTTCAATGCAGATGAGCACATTATCCCAGTCTTTGAACTCTATCAAAGACTTGGCTGGTTCGAGGCATATGTCATACTCTGAGTAATGGCATTTGATATTCAACACGTAGACGCCATGGAGATCACATCCGCCCCTTTGTTTGGGGCTCGATGTTAACGGATTTGCAATCGGACTGTTGTTTTGTCTGCTTACTCTTTTCAAAAGGCAGTTGAGTGTTTTATGAATGCGAGTCTTCAGAAGAAGCCTTCCGTTTACAAACAGGAACTGCAAGCTGTTATTGTAGTGACCCTCACGGCCAACATGACCGCTCATTTCGAACTGCTCATGGACGTAATTGACCTCTCCGAGCTTTTGAGCTCTGCTCAAGCCATGAATTTGCACAAACCTGTAATACGTGCTGCTTGTTTTGGAGAGCTGCACCATCATGTGGTCTGAATTTTCTTTTTTCACCGTAAATGACACAGAAGGGTGCATCAGAGATATGGCCTCTACTCTCTGACGGATCCGTTCGGTTTCTAAAACACCGTCCATTCGCTTTCTTCGAACTGGCATGTTGTGGAAGAGATTGTAGACTGCTACGGTCGTTCCTGCGGAGGGACGAACGTTTTGAGCTTCGACAACCTTCAATACATTTGTTTCAGTAAAAGTTTTAACATGTGTTTTCACCGACAGCTTAGTCCTAGATGTTATTTCGACCATTTCTGCAAGAGAGACTATGCTGGAAATCGCTTCCCCTCTGAAACCATAAAAGCGTAGATTCTCCAGATCCTCCAGCGAGCTGCATTTGCTTGTGTTGTATCGCAGACCTACTGTTTCCATGTCCTCCTGGCACATTCCTGAGCCATTGTCGATCACCTGCAGCTTGCAGGCATCTATGTCTATTTTGATAGCCACACATGTTGCTCCAGCATCGATGCTGTTCAATATGAGCTCCTCCACACATTGCTGCAATGAGAAAATGGTAACGCCAGAGCGCAGCTGTGCTTGAACATCTTTGGGCAAACTCTTGATCATTCTGAAAAACATAAATATTAAAACACTTTACTGAACGAAACGAAAAAAGCCAAATAAAACATTAACCAAAAGTGTATATAGCGACCCACGATTACAATTACTCTTTGTTTCAATGAATAATTTCATTAATATGTGTCTATACCTCTTTGATAGGTTGTGAGATGTAATTTGTGACTGAACATACAGAAAACAGCCGTCTGTCAGCTTTGACAGTTGCCATGTAATAGCACTGGTAAGTTTGCTAGTTGTTATTGTCGTTAAGATGAATTTCGGTCCTTTTAAAATGACGGCTTACTTTTCCGCTTACTGTGATAGGGCGTTTCTGAAACTTTTGATACTAATAACGTTGTATGACATTTCATTCGGTAATTCATTTAGGTGGTACAACCACTGTTTCTGTTATGTCTAACAGCCTGCTTTTAATATCAACAACGCTGTGAACTGCAGCGGAAGTGACGTCGAAGGATAAGCCGCAGGGTGAAGCAAGCGACCGTAGAACAAGAAACATATTAGTTCAAAATAAAACCTCATGAATAAAAGATTCCATAACACAAATAAACAATTATTTCACATTAATATTTTAGTAATTATATAATAATTACGTTTTTTTGTAGCAAGTACCATATCAGATTTTTTTTATGTGTTTTTGCTGAACTTTAATAGACATTGCTAGTTTTGATGCAAATTTCTACTTTGACTATGACTACATATCATCAAGATTTATAAAAAACAAAACTAAAACAAAACATGAAAATAAAAATACTCCCTTTTAAGATATGTGTTCACATAATGCAGTTTAGTTAAAATTATGCAAAAAGTTGCCTCTTTTAATGATTATTAATCATTTGTATTATGATATCATGCTTTTTAACTTAAGTAGAATGAGCAAATAACAGAATAGAAGTATTATTTTTGTGTATTACTTTATTTATCTTTTAAATGTAACTGAGAAAACTAAATGATTTAAAAATATTTATAATATTTAATAATCAGCTCACCAAGCCTGCATTTATTTAAACCAAAATACAGCAAAAGCAGTAATATTGTGAAATATTTTTACTATTTAAAATAACTGTTTTCTATTTGAATATATTTTAAAATGTAATTCATTCCTGTGATCAAAGCTAAATTTTCAGCATCATTACTCCAGTCTTCAAAGTCACATGATCCTTCAGAAATCATTCTAATATGCTGATTTGCTGCTCAAGAAAAGATTATATTATAAGAAATTAATACTTTCGTTTAGCAAGGATGCTTTAAATTGACCAAAAGTGATGATAAAGACATTTATAATGTTACAAAAAATTCTATTTCATATAAATGCTGTTCTTCTGAACTTTCTAATCATCAAAGACATCTAAAAAAAAAACTCTACTCTGCTGTTTTCAACATAATAACAATAATAAATATTTTTGAGCAGCAAATTGGAATATTATAATGATTTCTGAAGGATTGTGTGACTGAAGTAATGATGCTAAAAATTCAGCTTTGAAATCACAGAAATAAATTACACTTTAAAATACTATATATTCAAATAGAAAACAGTTATTTTAAATAGTAAAACTATTTTAAATATTTACTATTTTTGCTGTACTTTGGATAAAATAGATGCAGGCTTGGTGAGCAGAAAAGGTTTCTTACTGTTCAAAAACTTTTGACTGGTAGTGTATGTATGTGTGTATATATATATGTGTATACACACACACACACACACACACACACACACACACACACACACACACACACACACACATACATACATATATATATATATATATATATATACAGTACTGTGCAAAAGTCTTAGGCCACAAGTATTTTCATCAGCTAAAAATGGTTTAAAGTCAGTTAAAGTCAGTCTGCTGCTGTAGTGTGTCTGTAAGAAATATCAGTTTACATTTCTAAACATTCATTTTGCCATTAATTATAATAATCCAGTGAGATTTTTGTATGGAGCACAGGCTGTTGTCAGACTC
>JAHKKF010503990.1:0-10402 GCA_019740295.1 Labeo calbasu
AAATTAACCGATCATTTCGCTAGAGAAGACCCTTATTCCTCATCCGTTATGTTGTAGAGCCTTTTGAAGCTGCTATGAAACTGCAATTTGAACCTTCAACCTATTGATCCCCATTGAAATCCACTATATGGAGAAAAATCCTGAAATGTTTTTCTCAAAAACCTTACTTTCTTTTTGACTGAAGAAAGAAAGTCTTGAACATCTTGGATGACACAGGGGTGAGAAAATTCTGAGGAAATTTGTTTGTTTTATATTCACTTTCAAAAGATGAATCTACAAAGCGATCGTTCAAAATACATAGTTGTGTATGTTATGTTGTGTAGCAACTCTGCACATGTCTTGCTAACCGGCTAACTCACCCTGTGGTAGTTCTGTTGTTCAGCTGTTGTTCCACTGTAGTCTAAAAATTTGTGATTGATGCAGCGCTTTCCGCATTCGGTGTGAAAGCCGCCTTAATGCATTATACAGTGTTAAGGTATACAACATAGAGGTGTGCCCAGTTCGCTTACATAAGCAAATTGCGAACACTTTCCACGGTAGTCCGTGCTAAGTTTTCGATCAGACACTTCAGCCGTTTCATCGTCAGACTCCGGCTCGAATTGGTAAGGTAAAATCAATGCCATCATTTCTATGTATTGACAAGACACCAGGGCTGTCATTCAGTTAGGGCAATGGGCGTTTTGTTTTCCACGGTAAACCAATCATAAAGGACTTTTTAATTTTATTGAGGTAAAATTAAATCTATTTTTGGAGAAAACTAAAGTGTTTTTTGACCTTGCATACATGTAAACCTGTTTTAGGAATCTCATAAAACAATATTAGAAACCTTTAGAATGGCATAATAGGAGCACTTCAAAAATGTTTTTTTTTTTACATTATATAAATGGATACAAAATAGGACCCAAAACTTTAAAACATTACGTAATTTTAAATTATAAGTCATTTTGAATGTTTTTCAGCCTTCAGAATATGCTGAACATCAACCCTTAGAAAATATTGTATGAACTGTTAATACATGTTCAAACATACTACAATGAATGGAATATAAATGTAATAGACTGTGTTAAAAATTAATCTAGTGTAATGAGAGCAAAATACACAGAATTTCTGGAAAAGTCATGTAGCAGTCATAAAGTTAAATATTTTCCATTTCCTGTAATTCTCCTTTTTCCTCTTTCTTAATCACTTATTCGCCTCTCCCCAATTTCCTTTGTCCTGTTTTCCTCTTGTCTGTTTATTGTTTCTGTGCTAACCTTCTGTGCTTCCTCTCAGCACATGATCTTCTTGTTCTTTCTTTTACAGCAAAGTAAAAGTGCTGTTTAAGTTCTCCAAGGTGGACGGCAGAGGTAAAGAGGACACTCAGAAGGTTTTAGCCCTGCTGGGGACCACGGGGCCCGGGGAAGAGGACAATGTGCGTCTTCTTAAGTTTTGGATGACAGGACTCAGCAAGCTCTACAAGAGCCATCTAATGACTGCAGTCAGAGGTGGAGAGAGAACTCTGAGCCAGTGAGAGAGAGAAAAAGAGAGAAAGGGGACAATGGACTCATTGCTAGAGTTAGATGAAAGGAATGTGTGGGTGCGTGTGGGTGACTATGTGTCAATTACGGGAAAAGGGGGCCAGGCCTGAGAATGTGTTTTTTTGCAAGGTACAGAGAGAAAGCAAAAGCCGTCATTGTGATTGAAGCCTCAAAAAAACTTTTACTTATACATGTGCATTTAAATGGAATGTTGCTTTACCGTCATGACTAGACATGTCCATTTTCTGTCTTTTTCTCTGTGTCTAATAGAGCACATGGTCCACTGACTTCATGGGAACTACGCAGAGTATCAGTTGACATGATACTGTTTGTGGCTTGCCTGTTATAATTCTTATCTGACTTGAGAGAAAACTTGTATTTTAGGAGCAATTTTATTTATCCTTATTTTAACTTATTTTAAATAAATGGCTTTTACTTTAATCTCACACATGCTAAATAAAGACTGTCTGCTGCTTGTGAAACAAAGTGTTACTCTTTTTTTTTGTTGTTGTTGGTAATTTATTACAACAACATGATTATACCAGATACTGACTGCTATCAGAATCATCTGTTAGGGAAGAAATCGTTTTTTGACAGCGTTTTTGATTGAACACTGCCTGTAATTGCTGCCGTGAGAGTTTGTGGATTATGTATAAATACCCTTAAACCCATTACAGTTTTTACAGCTTGTTTCAATGTCCTTCAAGACTTAAAGTCATGCAATAAACACTGTGCTAACATGTACCTCTATCATAAGCAGCTCTTACATAATGAAGTTCTAGTGTTTCAAGGTGGATCGGGCTCTACCGAAAAGCTCATAACAGGGTAATTTCTCCTACATAAATGTAGCTATCATGAGAGACTTAGTTTTTTTTTGAGACTACATCATGCATTTGGACTTTTTTGTTAAAATACAATTAATTTATTTAAATGTGGTACATAGGTGCAAAAGAACCCACGTTACCCTGAGGATTACAATATGCCATTTCCTGTCTACACAAGTTGATTGATGGCAAAGTCTAGAAATTGCTGGACCTTCGCCAGAATAGCTAATCTAATCCATTTATTTATTCCAAATGGCACATGAAGCTATGTTGGCATGAAACGTCCTCTCTTTTGCATTTGTGCTGAAACGTACTAAGGTCAGTGTGCATTTTTCTGTTCATCATATAGCTACTCCAAATTTTAGTACACTTTTTTCAATGCAAAAACAGTGAATAAGAACAATGTATCTTTGATGCAGTCTCTCATGTGACTGTATTTGAACCAACTGCACCGCAAACTGACTGCTTTGTCTGTTTAAATGAAGCATGCTTGAATCCTCTCATTATATAGGCATCACATGCTTGACAATGACTAATCTGGAATAGTGTGAATTACACAAACTTGTGTGATGAAATATAACTTTCTTTTATTACAGTCAGGAAAGCCCACAGGCTTAGTCATCATTCACCTGATAAACTGTGGGACTGAGGGAGCAACAGCATGGATAGTTGAGTGGTGAGTGGGGAAATTAAAAACAGACTGCCAGAGTGCATGACTAAGACTAAGCCCGGGAAAGGCCGTGCATTGAGTACTGATAAAGAGAGGAGAAGAGGGGGAGTGCATGCTGTCTAATGAGGTAAAGGGGTGGGGAGCTGTAAAGAGAGCGGGGAGAGAGATTGAACCACCAGGACTTTCACTTTCAGTGAGCAAGCTGCCTCCACACTGTTTGTTCCTTCAGAAGTAGCCTACAAGAGATCAAATGTCTTGCTCACTTGAATGCCAGCTGGAAATTTAAAGCTTCAAAACAAGCTGACTGAAAAGGAAGAAGGAAAGTTAGAGTAAAAGAAACAGGAAACTAAAATCTCACAGGAAGCAGAGGAATATCTTGTTGTCTCTCAGAATTTTTCCATCAGAAGACTGGGAATTTCCAAGTGTGTGATAGGGTCAGTATGGATAGCAGATGTGGGATTGAGGAGAAAGTGTAGCAGTGAAAGGAAAAGCAGACGTTGGTTAATAGTTTCTGAAGAGGCAGCACTGAGACTGAGATTCTCCCATAAACTTTCTGCAGCAATCTGTCGTGCAAAAGGACTTGGTTCAGAAGAACATGGGGAATATGGCTCACATTGGCCGGTAGAAGCATGTCACCAACAGGTAACTTGATATGCGTGCAGCACTGACGAAGGTCCATCAATTGATGCGCGTATTAAATGCTTGTATTAGGGAGTATGTGTGGTGTTTGCGAGATTACGAGAACAAAACGCGTGGGACTTTTGAAAATGTTACGGCTTTTAATGCTCTGATCCCACATTGTTTGCCTTTGCCTTACAGTGCTGTTACTTCTATCAATATTGACTGTTCAAGGAAGTGGGTGCGATGATTTTATGAAGACGACGATCAGAAATCTGCAAGACTCTATACACATCGAAAAAACGTCCGGATTCGTGAGTTTCGATTTTTAAGAACTCCTTGTTTGCTATAAAGTTCGCAATCGCATTTATTTGTCCCGTGCTATTTTTGTACTGACCTTATTGTTGTTTTGCAGTTTTCGAAGCACGTGCGTCTTAAATTAATCGTTCGTCTTTAATAAATGCTGTAAGATTTGACATTGTAACATATATATTACAGCCACAAGTGTTTCCAAAGAACTACGTCGTGTCTCACTATTTCAACGACAGCGCGCTGTGCAATGAGCCGGTAAGAATGACAGTTAAACGGGTCAGTGACATGATGCTCTTTCTGTTTTCTGATCCAGCTAATATATTCAAAAATAGATTGTGCAAAAATAGATTGTGCAGCAACATTAGTAGTAGGACACTATATTTCATAACACTTAAAAAAAAACAGCAAAGTAATATTGTTTTAAAATGTTTGTAACATTGGAAAAACATTTGTCTGCAGAATAAAAGTCAGCCTGTAACCAACATTTAGATTTAGCTGTCATATGACACATGACCACTTTAGATAATTCTGATTTTTCCAAAAGTAACATATAACTCCGTTTTTAACAATTTTCAAAAATCATGTTTTTTCATTGTGCATTCCAAATAATCTCAATCAAACTGCAGTTGGGTTCTTTAGATTAAGTACAGATAACTACAAAAATGCAGCTAACTAACACAATAAAAAAACACAATTTTTGAAAAGTTAAAACAAAAAAACATTTTTTTTGTTTTTGCAAATAAATTCTTCATATATATATATATATATATACATAGAGAGAGAGAGAGAGAGAGAGAGATAGATAGATAGATAGACAGCACACATATGTCTACAAGATGTCTGTTAAAGATTGCGTGATCTGGAAACCATCTGCTGTGTACAAACATCTGACATACATCTTTAAGAGTTTTACATACATTTTAAATCAGGGATGGGCAACTTCGGTCCTGGAGGGACACTGTCCTATAGAGTTTAGCTCCAACCCTAATCAAACACACCTGAACAAGCTAATTAATGTCTTCACTAGAAAGCTACAGGCAGGTGTGTTTGAGTAGGGTTGGAGCCTGACTCTGCAGGACAGTGGCACTCCAGGACCGAAGTTGCCCATCCCTGTTCTAAATCATAAACATCTTAAAGACACATTATTTTTTGTGTCTTCGTATTTTTTAGAGTATTTGCTCATCTGCAATGCATCTATAGGACATTTCCTATCATATGTCAAATAGGCGTCTGTTAGATGTCTTTAAGATGTTTATGATTTAGAATGTGTGTAAAACTGACATCTTGCAGATGTCTGTCAGATGTTCATACACAGCAGTTGCTTTCCAGTTTAAGTGATCTTTAACAGATCTTCCAGACGTAGCATCTGCTGTGTACAAACATCTGATAGACATCTGTAAGATGTCAGTTTTACATACATTGTAAATCAGAAACATCTAAAAGACATCTAATAGACATCTTTTTGAAATCTGATAGGAAACGTCCTATAGACGTATAGCAGATGAGCAAACACTCTAAAAAATACATCTTGCAGATGTAAATGCAGACTTCAAATAGACGTTTCCATGATGTATGTGTGTTATCTAGGAATATCCCTGATAGCACACATACATCACAGAAACGTACTTTTGCTGCAAGATGTCTTTTAAAGAGCACTTCATCTGGAAAGCATCTGCTGTGTACAAACTGATAGACATCAGTGAGATGTCAGTTTTACATACGTTCTAACTCATAAACATCTTACAGACATTTTTAAAACGTCTATTTGACATCTGATAGGAAACGTCCTATAGATGTATTGCAGATAAGTAACCACTCTAAAATCACAGATACATCCGTGGTCGGAACTGATGGTTACATAACGACGTTTAACCACTTTTAGTCATTAAATCAAAAGGATGTGTTGAATTTGTTCAAAACATTTTTTCCCAGATGAAAGTGACGATAATAGATAAATTACATTTAAAAAACTGTAATTACATGTAATTAAACATGTAATTAAACTAGATTTTCTTTTGTTTTATCATCTCAGCCCTCCTTATGTGTCACTGACCCAAATATAAAATGTTTAGCAACTAATTTTGCTCATAGTAGCTAAGCGTAAAATTACATCTGTCTTTTTTTTGTCTCTCTATCTCTATGAGTTTAGTGCTGTGTGTTCATTGCTGCTGCGTTCCTGTCTAACTCCTGGATTCAGCTCCTTCAGCACCTCAATAGAGTTCACCTCAAATACAGTTTCATCAGCGAGCTGATTTACACATTGGAAAACATAGCAAAAGAGGTATATTGTCATAAACTCTCAGAAAAAAAAAAAAATGGCACAAAAGCTGTCACCCTTTCAAAAGTTACACTTTTGGGCCTTATTTACCCTTAATTACTAAATGGTACATATTTGTTCCTTTTTTGAAACTTTTTTAAGAGTGTGTAAAATATTTGTAACACATTTTGTTCATACCATACTTCTTACTACGGTACTGTTTTTCCAGATGTTGTATCAACATGTTTTTCATTCTTGATTGTAGGTTTGATAGATTGTAGATCTCTTGAGGGTGTTTTTTCTATCTTTTTGTAAACAGAAAATTCCAGATCATCCAGATATCTCTGCTTTCCCATCTGTTCAGTCGTCACCTGAAGGTCTTCTCTCCTTCACCTCATCCCTCTTCACACGATGGCTCAATCTGGATTGTGCTTTTGGAAAGCATCGCTGCATCTTCCCCACACCAAGTGAAGAGGATCAAGAAAATCCACTATCAGAGGAGGAACAGAATGTGGAGAACCATGAACCTGTGGATGAGCAGCAGCCTGTGATAGAAGGAGAGACAGGTAAAATACAGCTCGACCAAGGTCCGACTAACGGCTATAGTGAGTCACTTTTCCCAGGTTTCCCTCACTGGACTTTTTCTTTTCTATGGATAACATCAAGCCTGATCTGGTGAAAGTTGAGAAATTTGTTTTAAACATGCCACAAAACTTGGCCAAAAGGAGGCTTCGTTTAGAAAGGACAGCTACTATAATTCACTGATGTTTTACACTCATGGCTCATGATTTCTAGATGGATCCATATCTGTTGGAGAAAAGGGATGTTTTGGAAACAGAAACGTGGCTCTGATGTTCTCTTTCTTCTTCATCATGCCTTTGCACTGATTGTTTCTATCACTTATCCAGTGTTTCTGTCATCTTATACAGTGAATTATGTGTCATCCGTGATACTTCAGGTTTAAACCTGTTGACTGAATGTTTTAACATTGAATGTAGTGAAAAAGTAAAGAATACATGAAGCCAAAAGTCCCGGTGTTCAAGAGGAAACAACTACACTCATGTACTACAGTAAATTCCAGCCATATTAAATAATATGGTAGCATAGGAACCGGCTTAAGCAAGCTACTTTCTGAAAAAGAAAAGACATTTGCAAAAAGGTTACATAAGTCATGTTTACAAGTATTGTTGTCTTGCCTTAGAGGAGGTTACTACAAGCAATGTTTTACTCAAATGAATTTAACAATCTGTCTGTTTTTGGTGTACAAGTGTTGTCTGTTTTTAGGTGTAGATTTTTATATATAAATAAAATCTTCAAATTAATTCAGCGTTTGCATGAACTGACTATGCTCTTTTGTTTGTCCGAGTGTGTGTATGAGGACTTTCTCTAGTATCAGCTGGATGGAGAGACTTGCAGATGATGGCACAAACAACAAGCCACCACAGAGACCTTTTGTTCACACAATTTTGCTGTTCTACCACAATATAGCCTACAGCTGGCGGCTGGCACGTCTCGAGAACACACATAAAAGCACAATTACCCAGTCAACATGCAATACATAACATTTTAGTTACATGTTGTTGAAGTATATTGTTCATAACGTTGAGGACTTTACTCTGTTAAATGTTAGAAATGGCTTTGTTTGGATTAAGACAAATGAGTCAAACCGCATGCAAACTAGCACAGGCCAACCCTGCTAAAAAACAAAACTCAGCTTAAACTAGACTGGTTTTCTGCTCCATTTGTCTTGTTTTTGAGGGGGTTTAGACAGTTTTTAGTTGGTCAGACTAGTCAGCTAAACCACCTGCAACCTTGGCCTGGTTGGAAAACCTTCCTTAAACCAAGACACTAGGTTATTAGTATTACTTAACGGTAAGGTCCCACTAGGTGATGTTAGATAATGTATTAAGCAACATTAACCAACAATAAGCAAAACATGTGTTACAATATGTAATAATCTTATTAAAGTTAGTTAATAAAAACAACTGTTTGTTGTTAGTTCAATGTAGGTCAGGGCCATTAACAGCCATGCTGAAAAAACAAACAAACAAAAAAAAACATCTAAAACCAGCCTAAGCTGGTTGGCTGGTTTTGACTGGTTTTAGCTGGTCATCCAGTCTGGTTTTTGCTTGTCAGCAGGCTGTTTTAGAGGGGTTTTGGGCACTTCCTTAGCTGGTCAGGCTAATTCCAGCTTAAACAACTACCCTGCTGATAAAAAGACAGCCAAAACCACCCTAAACTGGTTGCCTGGTGTTAGCTGGTTTAAGATGGAAGTAGCTGGTTTTAGCTGGTCTCCAGTTAGACCAGCTAAGGAATTGGCCAAAACCCCTCTAAAACCAGCTGGTTTTAGCTGTTTTTTTTTTTTCATACAGCTTTGATTTTAATATTACCAAATGATGCAGCTAACATTAACTAAGATTAACTAATGCTTTAGAAGTAAATGTTAGTTCATGTTAACTAGTGTTAAACTTCATGTTAACTAATACTAACAAATCCCTGCTGAAAAATAAAAAACAGCTAAAACCAACCTAAGCTGGTTGGCTGGGTTTAGCTGGTCATCCAGGCTAGTCTTGGCTGGTCAGCAGGCTGGTTTTAGAGGGGTTTGGCCACTTCCTTAGCTGGTCAGGCTAATTCCAGCTTAAACAACTACCCTGCTGAAAAAAAACAGCCAAAAACCCCCTAAACTGGTTGCCTGGTCTTAGCTGGTTTAAGATGGAAGTAGCTGGTTTTACCTGGTCTCCCAGCCTGACCAGCTAAGGAAGTGGCCAAAACCTCTCTAAAACCAGCCTGTTGACCCAGCTGGTTTTAGCTGGGGTTTTTTTTCATACAGCTTTGATTTTAATATTACCAAATTATGCAACTAACATTAACTAATGCTTTAGAAGTAATGTTAGTTCATGTTAACTAGTGTTAAACTTCATGTTAACTAATACTAACAAATCCCTGCTGAAAAAAAACAACGGCTAAAACCAGCCTATGCTGGTTGGCTGGTTTTAGCTGGTCATCCAGGCTGGTCTTAGCTGGTCAGCAGGCTGGTTTTAGAGGGGTTTGCCCACTTCCTTACCTGATCAGGCTGGAAGACCAGCTGGAACAACCAGCTAAAACCAACTACTTCCAGCTTAAACCAGCTAAGACCAGCCAACCAGCCTAGGCTGGTTTTAGCTGTTTGTTTTTTTTCAGCTGAGATAAAAGCTTATTGTCAATAGTGTTACTATCAAGACCGTAAGGTTAGGCTGGTATACATTATATTTTAGGCAAGAAAACATGTCCACATTTTTACAATCGGACTTTAAGACATAAAAAGTGAAAAGGACTTCTGGAAAACATCTCTTTGGCACAACAATTCCCTCTAGCTTGGTGACTTGGGTGCTATCCAACTCTGTACAGAGCTCAGTGTGCGCTTTAAACCACGTGACGTGAAGCGGAAATCCTCTGCTCTCTCAAAATGTCCGCGGCCGATGAGCACACGTTGCCTCAGGAGGATGATGAGTTTGAGGACATGGAGGCGAGTGGAAGCGACGAGGATGAAATGGAGGGAGATGGACAGAACGGGGATGGAGAGGAGAAAGTTTATGTCCCCGGTCTGCAGCCACTCCAGCCGGGAGAAGAGCTCGAGATGGACCGCTCCGCTTACCGCATGTATCACGAGTGTCAGACCGGTCAGTGTGCTGAACATCATGCTTGATCACTAAACATAAACATGCATGGTCGATATATGGATAGATGCAGTTTGCTTATGTTTGCAAGGGGGCAACTTAGGTGTACCAACACAATAAAGTACCATGTTAATAACATCCCTGCTGAAAAAAACAATAGACACCATCACAAAACTTGTAATGGTTTGACTAGCTATAATGGGGCTTATATTGGTTTTAATGGAAGCTGTAATGGACCCTGTGAGTTTCTACTGGTAATTGGTCGCCTTCTATTGGTGGTTTGTTCAAACCACTAAATCGTAATGGAATATGTCCCAAAACACACTACAAAAATCCTTTTTGTTAATGGTGTTAATGGTTAAAAGTTGATGGGTTGTAATGTTTCTGTTGGTATTCGTAGTGAAAACTAATTTTTCAAGCAGGGATGTTTGTTTGGATTTGTGTAATGTTAGTATAATCATGGTATTTGAAGTACTATTTAGGACAATGCTAGATATCAAAGTTTCCATGCGATGCCATGGTATTGCCACTACTTTTTTTTTTTTTTT
>JAHKKF010503997.1:0-11742 GCA_019740295.1 Labeo calbasu
AGCGCTTTGCATTAAAAGGTTCAAAACACAGAGGGAAGAGAAATTGATACGTAGTTTTAGGTCCGAACTGGAGTTTAAAATGCAGCTTCAAAGGGCTCTACACAAGCCCTGCTGAGGAAAAAGGGTCTCATCTAGCAAAATGATCAATCATTTTCTAAAAAACAAAAACAACACAAAAAAATGTATATACTTTCTAACCACAAATGCTCATCCTGCACAGTGCGTTCATGACTTCACGCATTACGTAATCACGTTGGAAAAGTAACGCGTGGTTAGTTCTTCATCTGTGTACTCCGGTTCATAAGGTTAAGGTAGGGTGAAAAACTCCATCTCATTTTCTACTCCAACTTCAAAATTGTCCATTTTTTGTAAAGGACATTTGACTGTCTTTGGACATTTGCTTTGTGAACACTGGGTTGGTACGTCGACCTACGTCACACGTGGCCATTCCAACGTGACTACGTAATGCATGAAGTTGAGCTACTGTAAGACGAGCATTTGTGGTTAAAAAGTATATACATTGTTTTGGTTTTTTTTTAGAAAATGACTGATCATTCGCTAGATAAGATTCTTATTCCTCAGCTGGGATCATGTTCACTCTTAAAAATAAAGGCTCTTTGTTGGCATTGATGGTTCCATGAAGAACCTTGAACATCCATGGAACCTTTCAAACGCAGAAATGCTCTTTATAGTCAAAAAAGGTTCTTTAGATTTTTAAAATGTTCTTTTAAGAACTGTGCACTTCAATGCCCCTTTTCCACCACTAGTTCAGAGCTAGTGCTATAGCCAGTCTGGAGTTGGTTCGACTGACGAGCCTTCTAAGAACCGGTTTGCTTTTCCACAGGCTAGAGATCCATCACAGAGCCAGGTTTTACACTTTTAAAAACAAAGGTGCTTCACGATGCCATAGAAGAACTTTTTTGTCTAAATGGTTCCATAAAGAACATCTGAAGAACCTTTCTGTTTATCAAAAAATTCTCTGTAGCAAAAGAAGGTTCTTCAGATTACAAAAAGGTAAGAAAGAGATGGTTCTTTAAAGAAAATTTGACTGAATGGTTCTTTGTGGAACCAAAAATGGTTTTTCTATGGCATTGCTATGAGGAACCTTTTAAAGCATCATTTTTTAAGTCTACATCACTGAATGCATCTCATCTTTCCCAGCAACGCTATGTGCAGCGGTAAACACAAACACACCAGATTTGCTCGAGATACAAGATGACTGGCGCACGACATCAAAGCACCACGAGAGTGACTGAAGAGCAGATGATTCTTTAAGCTTTTAAAATGCTCTTGCAGTACTTTAACGCCACACGTCGACCAGTCCACACAGCGCTGACACATCCTGAACAAGCCTAATGTTAACAATGACTTTGCAAACCTACATTAGCATACAAACAAGTTGAATCCAACGTGTTTGTGTTTAGCTGCTATTTAAAAAAAAAAAAAAGGTCAAGTTTCTGTTTGTCTTGTTGGTCAAGGTAACCTCACCCCCAGCCCCTGTCACAAGCAGTTCTTACTTCTAGACCAGAAATGTTTTAGTGCTACTATCAAACCACTTTTCCTGGTTCCGAGCTGGTGCTTTGGGTGTCAAAAGACAAAAAAACGATTTGAAACTAGGCTCTGGCTCCAAACCAGCACTCAAACTGCCTGAAAGGTTCTTTGGGGAGCCAAAAATGGTTCTTCTATGCCATCATTGCAAAAACACCCTTTTGGAACCTTTATTTTTAAGAGTGTAGAGTCCTTTAAAGCTGCACTGAAACTGCAATTTGGACTTCAACCTGTTGATCCCCATTGAAGTCCACTATATGGAGAAAAATCCTAGAATGTTTTTCCTCAAAAACCTTAATTTCCTTTCGACTGAAGAAAGAAAGACATGATCTTGGATGACATGGGAGTGAGTAAATTATCAGGAAATTTTTATTCTGGAAGTGAACTAATCTTTAAAGTGCATCTATATAATATTAATTTCCATTTTAGTACCAAAGGTTAAACAAAAATTAAATTAGAAATGAAGCCTTGGTGACTTAGGAAAGCAAAATTTCTAATAAAACATTTAAGATTTTCATATTTTATTTTAGTTAATGTTTAGTTTAAGTAATTTTTTATTGTTTTAGTTTTCATTTGCAATAACTTTAACCTCCCTTCTGTGCATTTCACTATGGCCACCTAGACCAACTTGCCCTCTCTCTGATTAGAGGCTATTCTTCATCTGTAATGTGATACTGTGTTGTTCATGCCATCACTCAGAACTGAATGTGAGGTTGGAAATCAATGCTGGATTAAACACAGCAATGACGGCATCAGACCCTTATAAGCCCTGTCAAATTCAATACGTAAAATCCATACCAGTGCACACCAAGCTGTCGTTTTAGCCATTAACAAAGTTTCACATGACTGAACTATCTCCATAAATGGAGCATACAACCTTGAATAGGTCATACAACTACTAAAACAGAAGAAAAGTGTGTTAAATCATCTTGTAAAGAACGTGCGTCACCAAAATGTGTTTCTGACACATTACTACACTGTGTGTTATAAACAGCCCACAACCACAGCCCACCACATATTCAGAAAGATAAGAAATTTAGGTTGGACTACTACCCACATCTAACAGAATCTTTTCACAACATCACCACCATTTTTCCAATAAGAAAAGCCGTCCATTTTCACAAACACATGATGAAGTGTCTGAATATTTAAAGTACAGTTTACAAAAGCCTTAAAAGGCTTAATTATAATCTTCTTGGTGAACAATAAAAAGAGACATCTAAGTATCATTATTTAATCATTAAAAGGCAGCATGACTCAAAATTAGAGGTTAATTAAATAACAAAATATATAAATAAAAACAGGAATTATATCAAGGAATTTGTGCTGTAACTATATCTTAACAACTGTTCCTCTCCCCCATCAAGCAGAGTGGAACTGTAGTCACAGGACCCATAAATGAGTATTCATAGTTCTGTTACTAGCTATATGTTCAGGTCTGAGGCAAATATAAACAATATGCTCCATTGAAAGGCTTTAGTTAAAAAAAAAAAGAAAATCATAAGTGCCTTTAGTCGTGTCAAGCCATGTGCTTCATTAACAAAAAATAAAAGCAACTAATAACACGGCCAGGACAATACACAACACAGGACATACGCTAAATTAAGGTTTCAGCCAGAGGCCCCTGGTAGAAGGGCTTGTTTTTAGCCATTAGTGTTATGTTACTGTTGTCATGGCATATGAGCACATGGTGGCCCTTACAGCCCCCAGCTGCTCTGAATCACGCTCTTAATAATTGAGCTCAACTTTTGTCACACTATGACAGCCGGAGCAATCGCTCGCTGAGTATATGGAGTTCCTAAAAGGAATTTAGAAATGATCAAAAGCTGATAACAGGGTCTAAAAGTTCTATGGTTAGATTTTAAGTAATTACTCAGTTTGGTTGCTATATGGACTTCAATCTGACACCAAAAATATATAAAACTAAGTAACTTATATTCAATCAAACAGGTGCTCTTTCTGAACCAACATTTTTTTTTGTTATACAGAGTTAACTTATAACAACAGCACAAAGAAGTGTTAGAAAGTGATGTCAAACACAAACAAAAAGAAAGCAGCTTTTAGTCACCAACAGAACAGCAGGGGTCCAGCCAAAACAACTAGTAGATAATCACAGTGGCCTTAAATGAACAGAAACACGACTGCTATTCGCTAGCAGCACTTTGTTTTGTCAGGGCGTTGTGTTTGTAGTACTCGTTGTTAGTTCAGACACAGAGTTTGGGTTTGTGGAAGAGACTCTTGGCGACATGTCTGCTCATGTTTATGTGGGAACTAACACACTAACCACACAGAACCCGCCTCACACCCGCGCTGACACCAGTGCAGCGGCAGACTCGGAGCTGTGACTGTAGCCGTGCTTCTGGTTTTGTCCGTTCTTGAAAGCTCAGCCCAGCTCGGCTCTTTTAAAGAAAGGACCAAACCTGAAGCATGGCTCCTCATTCGCTGCTCTGCTTCTGCTGCTACATTTAGCTTCAGCTGACAACAAGCTACTTTCCGTATTGAATATTGTGTATATTTACGTATATGCCACTGATATGTCAGTTTGCCGAATAGAATACTAAACAAATAAACTTTTAAAAGCCATTTCGACTTACCACAACCTCTGGAATTTACCCTTGTTTTCTTCTTAAACCCCCAAATCCACTCTACTCATGGACCTCACAAAGCCCCTCCTCTCTTGTTTTTCATTGGCTGTAGCCTCAAGGGAATACGTGCCGTACGCCTTGCTGATTGGTCTACGTTCATGTCAATCAATTCTGGACACCAAAAACTTCCGTTACCAAAAGAAGTTCATGGCGCAGGGATACGCGCAGTGATTGGTTGGTTCGTTCATAGTCGGGATGTAATTGGACGGTACTGTATAAATATCAATGTATATGAAGCGCTGCTCAGCATGACATCACTGTATTGTTTACTAATATACTCTGATTAGTAGATCTTACTACAGGTGGATTGTGAGGTCTATAAAAGCATTATTATCATACACCCGCTATTAGCCATTTAAGATGAGATAATGTCACATTTAAGGCAACTTAGTAGCAAATTGGTCAGTTGTGGACTGTAGTTAAGTGTGATTTGTCCAAATTTTGATAATTTAAATGAACTGTGCACTGTACTATATTGTGATACACTACCAGTCAAAAGTTTTTGAACAGTAAGATTTTTAACGTTTTTTTAAAGGGGTCTCTTCCACTTACCAAGCCTGCATTTATCTGATCCAAAATACAGCAAAAGCAGTAAAATTGAAATTGAAATATTTTTAATACTTAAAATAACTGTTTTCTATTTAAATATATTTTAAAATGTAATTTTTCCTGTTATCAAAGGTAAATTTTCAGCGTCTATACTCCAGTCTTCACTGTCACACAATCCTTCAGAAATTATTATAATATGCTCATTTGCTGTTCAAGAAATATTTTTTTCATTATTATTATTATTATTATTATTATCATCATCAATATTTAAAACAGCTGAGTACATGTTTTTCAGGACTTTATTGGGGAAAAAATATAAAAATTAATACATTTTTTTAGCAAGGATGCAAAAGCAATGATAAAGACATTTATAATTTTACAAAAGATTTCTATGTCAGATAAATGCTGTTCTTCTGAACTTTCTATATATCAAAGAAACCTGAAAAAACTACTCAGCTGTTTTCAACATAATAATAATAATAATAGTTTTTTGAGCAGCAAATCAGAATATTAAAATGATTTCTGAAGGATCATGAAGACTTAAGTAAAGATGTTGAACATTCAGCTTTGAAATTACAGTAAAAATTATATTTTAAAATATATTCAAATAAAAAACAGTTATATTAAACAGTAAAAATCTTTTAAATTCATACTGTTATTGCCGTACTTTGGATCAAATATATGCAGGCTTGGTGAGCAGAAGAGGCTCCTTTAAAAAACATTAAAAATCTTACTGTCCAAAAACTTTTGACTGGTAGTGTAAAGGCATATGTTATGGAACTAATGCACTGTATATATTTACAAAGGGTTACAAATCTGTTAAGTAATTCTCACTGCTTGGATATACTTTACTGTTCGTTTTATATCTGTATTTATATTTTTACATGTATAATTTA
Organism: Labeo calbasu; assembly: GCA_019740295.1. Classification (NCBI taxonomy): domain Eukaryota; kingdom Metazoa; phylum Chordata; class Actinopteri; order Cypriniformes; family Cyprinidae; genus Labeo; species Labeo calbasu. The sequence goes on from JAHKKF010503997.1 coordinate 5,639, forward strand.
ATAATAGCAACTAAAATTGATTTATAATGTATTAATTTGATATGATATATAATTATACTGACCCAAGCCTACTGCACTCTCCAGTGGATGAAAACAGTAATCACAAACGCTATTTATCTATCTATCTATCTATCTATCTATCTATCTATCTATCTATCTATCTATCTATCTATCTATCTATCTATCTATCTATCTATCTCTTTCACTGATCAAGAATCCATCGAAACAACCTAAGTCCCTGCAGTATACTTCTCAATAGGGAGTACAGATCAGCTGTCATGTTCATGGAACATGCCTCCAAACACCGCGAGATGTTGCGAGACTTCGGTGGACGCGAGAAGACCTGTCGCCGTTTCTCTTCCTCCTCTCGGTTTGTTTTCGATCATAAATCCCGGTAGGGGATCTTCCCGATATGCCAGGATCACTGACAGTCCGCATGAAAAGCTTCCGGTGGACCTTCACATTGCATTACCGCCTGATCAGATCGACATAACCGGCTTTTTTTGCTTTAAAAAATAAAACTCAACCCTGCTGTCTGAGATCTTGTAATCTAGGCCGTGTGTCTGCTTGCGTTATCGTACATTCAGGTGAGCGGAGCGGCCTCTCCTAGCACTCATGCCATAGACCCGAGCCAGGAGCAAATCCAGATACGTGTCAGACGTTTATTTTGTCGGCTTCTTTTTCACAAGCTCTGGGACTTTTTACTCGTTCGCTAAAACAGCAACAGTGGCGGCGGCCTCTGTATGCAGCCCGGGCTCAATGGCGTCGGACACCAGCGACACGGAGGAGTTTTACGATGCTGCGGAGGATGTCAACTTCACTCCCTCACCTCATGCGTGAGTCTCATATTCAATATAACAAAATGCATATTACTTGCGACAGTTTGATGTTTGATGTCTGATATGTGATTGGAGAATGAAACTGCACCTGTCAAAGCTGTCAACAGTTGCCCTATTGCTTGTTTATAGGTTTACTGCTTCTATACAGTCACGTATATATGTGGATACATAAAATCATATGACTTTTACACTAGTGAACTCTATACTTAGACAGTATTTTTGTGCGTTCGAGTCAGCTGAGTGATTTTGAAACACAGCCACAATCTCGCTGTGACACGTAGCGTTCAGATGATGTTGTTTTTGGTGTTGTCACTTGAACCAAACGGGTTTAAATGCTTTAAAATCCAAAAAAAGAACTTCCTTGGTGTGTTCCTTTGAGGGAGAAAAGTCGTTAAGGTTATTGTTTGGAATAATATGATGTCAATATTTGTGTCATTGGACAACAAAACCAGTCATAAGGGTAAATGTTTTTGAAATTGAGATTTATACATAATCTGAAAGATGAATAAATTAGCTTTCCATTGATGTATGGTTAGGATAGGACAGTAGTTGGCTGAGATACAGCTATTTGAATATCTGGAATCTGAGGATGCAAAAAATCAGTCCAAATGTTCTTAGCAATGCTCATGGAACATGAACTTTACTTAATATCCTAATGATTTTTGGCATTTGTGGTCCAGGGTCACATATACCTGATTTTGGAAGAAATGTCACTTAACAAATGTCATCCAGTTTGCATTTTTCCACTGTATTCAAGTAGCAGCTTTCTCTAGTAATGTAGACATTTTATAAAATTACGGTCTTGCATTTTGTATAGCATGTATTTAGACTGAGACTAGTTTGACAGGCAGTGTTTCAGTGACAAACATGACCGCTATTTTCAGAAAAGGAGCCCGGATGACTCAGAAACCCAGTGACTAAGATTCTCGGTGTGAACAAAGATTTGAAGTCTTGAAGGTTTAGAAAAATAATTGCTCTTTTGTGAAGAACAAGTTTTTATGTTGTTAAGTATATGAAAATCCACCCGTTCTTGTTATGACAGCATAGCTGGGGTCAAAGGTGTGTGTGAGAAGAGCTGTGACAGTGTCTGAGGAATGTTTTAAAAATGTCATCAGTGATTGCTGCCGAAGTTTTTGTGTTTGGATGTTTAGGTTTGCTGGTTAAAGGGTGTGTTATGAATGAGATTGAGGGGCTTGTCTGTTCATGAATGCTGTGTCAGGCGGGCCACACTAGCTAGTTTTAATTAGGTTCAGACCTCTTAGGTGCTGGGAGGGAGCACTCACACCCACTGACTGTTTTTGTACACACAACTTTATTGACATTCACTAATTAGTCCTAACTTCACTTAATACAGTGCTGAAGCAAATAAAGACTCCACATGTTTTGAACAAGTATGTTTGTATATGTGTCAAAATGGAGCTTTGTGTGTTCTGTGTTATTAATTGTTTCTTCATTTATTCCTTATAGGTCACCTGCAAAGTTTGAACTTCCTCAGCCTGGGGTATGAGTTTTCTGTTACTTACACTTACCTGTGCACTACAATGTCCTTTCTAATGAAAATGTGATTAAAGAATATTTAGTAAGAATTTACTGAGCAAATAGAAAGGAATTTAGCAGCGTTTGCCCATGGGTGGTTCCAGACGGAATCTGCCAACTTGATTGCATTGGTGCGTTGTGTTAAGAAGAATTAAATACACTACACCCTTATTGGTAGCTGAAGGAATAATAAGGTGAGCAAAAACGTGCGAGGGGCATGGGGTTTGTACAGTCAGATTCTGTGTTGGCCAGTGTATGGGTTTGTTTGAGTCATAAGTCTTAGGGTGATGGTTCTAAGCTTTTAGTGAAGTGCTTTAGTCACATGAGTGCAGGATGGAAAGATGATCTGAGGTTGATAGTAGAGTTTAAAGCTCTGCTAGTTCTGTTTAATCACTTAAAGGCACAATATGTAAGTTTTCGCCGCTAGAAGGCACGTATTTAAAACAAACAAAGAACCAAAGGCGTAGTTTGATGACACCATGATTGAGTGTGGAATCATGGGAGTTGTTGTCTACTTTCCCACGGCTAATGCAGTCCGTCAGCACTTGGGCAGAAATCATGTTCATGGATGAGCTAATGTATTAATGACTTATTAAGGTTACTGTAGGATGAAGCAGGGTGGGGCTGAAAGTCGTGGAAGCGAAATGAGGCCGCTGGAGCGATTGCTAATGAGGGACGAACGCAATACACGACTGGAAAGCATTGGAGCTTTTATTATGCCACAGTCGACCACTTCCGCTTCTTCCGGTCATGCGTATGTAGGAAAAGTTGTGCTGTTTCATCATACTACATACATTTGAGTGTGTTGAAAGTTTTGTTATAACGCTACTCTGTGTGTTTGTCACCTGTCTAATAAAATGCATAACATATTAAAGTGTCTTTGGGGTTTCCATGTCTTCTGCAAAAAAAACGGAAAATCAAGGGTGTATGACGACATATGCAGGCGACGCAAAGATTTGATTTGTTACACCAGTTAAAATTGCATATTTCTCTGGATTTAAACATTCTTCAAAACATTTGGGATAATGTAAGTACACAATTCAGCAAAATATATACCACTGTTGTAGTGGTTTTTAGATATTTTAATTAAAAAAAATCTTACATATTGTGCCTTTAAATAAAACAGATCCTCACAAACAAACCAGGGTGTTGTTGTGTACTTTCATAGCGTTTTTTGAGAAGTCTGGAACTCTATATGAGGACATTTGATTTGGCATTTTTTGTATAAATAACTGACAGGAAGGGTTTGCATTTGAGAATTGGGTGGTTTTTCATCTGTTGCTTTTGATTGCCTGTAGGATCCAGCAGAGAATGTGGTACAGGAATTCGCCGCTGGATTGGCTCAGCCTGAATCCCGCCATGACGATTCTCTCCAGGTTTGGTTATGACCATTGCAGTTTTTATTCTTAATATCTTGTCTCTGTCTTTTCATTTTCTTTTCACAACAGAAGCATGCTGTGCTCTCTAGTGCATGTTTACTGTTGGACGTCTGCCCAAAAAGCAGATCATTTCTCTTAAGTGGTCAGTGTCAACGGGTCAGTTGCAACCCAGCAAGAAAAATGCTTAATGCAAATATTAAATCTCAATTTGCTGTCTAATCATGCATAGTTAGGGTAGAAAAAGAAGTAGCTTGTTAAATAAGCTATCATCTTTCAAAAGAAAAGGGAAAACCTTGCATCAAAACAGTATTTTGTGCCAGTAAACAAAAATCAATTGTGGGTATACATGTTTGAAACTCTCCTGATAATTCTGCTCCTCTTGAGTATCTATTGCAAGTTGGCTGTACGCCAAACTCTTCTTGATCAATAAATGTGGACCCTGAGCCCTCTTTAGACATCATTATTGATGTTGTAGGGAAACACTATAAAATTAGATTCCTAGTGTAAACAAAGCTTTTGTTTTGATGTACAATTGCATTCTGCATGAATGCTAAAGCACAATTTTCTGACTGTCCCTCTGTCTGATTGTTCTTTCAAGATCATTGACAGTATTATAGAGGAGAGTCAGAAAAGTGGAGTGGAAGATCAGCTGTTGAGGGGAGAGGAGGCCTGTGCAGCCACTTCTGAAGGGGAGAAGGCAGGAGCAGAAGGCTGTAGTGTTCAAGAAAACCTGGTTCCTGAAGGTGCCCTGGTGCCTCCAGAAGATCCTGATGTTACACCACATGATTCTGGTCAATCTGAGCAGTTGCCTGATGTAAGGCCGAAGGAAGTGAGGTCACAGGACATTCAGGACAGAGCTCCCGATGTGGCTGGTCCCGCCCAAGCAGGTCAGGACCAGGCTATGCCACCTCCTCCTGACATTACAAGCGCTTTGGGTCAACTGTCGCAACCCGCCTCCCTGCCGTGTGCAGAAACGGCTGATATTCTAGAGCAAGTCCCTATGACTGATGCAGATGGCCCTGGCCCTTCCAAACCTCCCAGACAGTTTACAGTGGAGCCAGATATTGTAGCTAGCACCAAGAAGCAGCCACCCTCAAGGCCACCTCCGCCTAGCGGTGCTCCACCTCCAAGGCCGCCTCCTCCCTCACGACCCAGCTTTTCAGCTAAAAAATCCCAGGAAGTGATGCGACCAGCAATGCTAGAAGGTAAGAGTCTAGAGTTTTTAAATATCATTGGTTTAACAAGTAAAAATGGCACTCTATCTATCTATCTACACTTCTTATTGGTATAAAATGAAATGTGAAATATAAAAGGGATAGTTCACCCAAAAATGAAAATTCTGTCATTAATTACTCACCTTTATGTCGTTCAAAACCGGTAAGACCTTCATTCATCTTCGGAACACAAATTAAGATTTTTTTTTTTTTTTTTTTTTATGAAATCCGAGAGCTTTCTGACCCTGCATAGACAGCAACGCAACTACCACTTTCAAGGCCCAGAAAGGTAGTAAGTACATTGTTAACCTCTGGAGCCTGAGGTGATTTTGGGGCCCTTGAGATGTTTTGATGCCCTGACATTTGTGCTTATTTCAGGTACTTATAACATACTATTGTCCAACATGTAATTCATCATATGCTGATTTCAAACATTTAAGTCAGGAATTATAAGTTGGGAAAAACCTAACTAGTAAATGTGTTCAAGTTTGTCACAATAACATGTTAACTAATGCCACAAAGAAACATTATTTACTCTTTAGAATAATCTCCCTCGCTGGATCAAGCCACATGTCGCGTCTTGTTCTTTTTCTGAGGTAAATTATGGGTTATTCCTCTCAGCGCATTTTCTTCCAGAAACGACAAGTAGCCGAGATGAACTAGATGAATCGTCAAGCTTTGTTTACGGAAGTGATGTGCGCATTTACATGCGGTGTGTCTCACTTGGACGATTTGAATATCAAAAGCGAAAGTAGCTTGTGGGTGTGATCACATTAAAAATAATTATCCTGACAGCAAAACTGTACATTGCGTTGGTTTCATGCGGATTATCACACAATATTTGAATTTTCGATAAGACTTACCATATTTAAAAGTAGACGTCAAGCTTTCTATACATGTATCTCTCATGTCTGTGTGTCAAGTATTTACTGAGTTTCAGTTCATTTTAATGACCTGTTTCTAAAAGCAGTTCACGGAGACAGTGAAGACAGAGAGCACCCTGTTTTGTTTTCTTTATTTTACAAAAGCACAAAGTTCTGTTGCTATTGTGAGTGTACACAAATAAAAGTATACACTTAATCGTTTCAAATGATGTATAACACTTATTTGTATGGCCACAATCATATTTTAGTGTC
>JAHKKF010504007.1:0-18571 GCA_019740295.1 Labeo calbasu
AGTCATTGCTGGAAAGGGTTCAAATACACAAAAATGCCAAAAAAACAAAGAATATGTGGGACCTGAAGGATTTTTCTGAACAACAGCGGCCAGTTTAACTTCAGGACAAACAAGGGACTCAACTATCACCAATCAAAACTAGCTGTGGATCATTCAAGTAATAACACAGTATTAATAATCAAGCATATGTAAACGTTTTAAACTGGGCCATTTCTATCAATTCAACTATTATTTTCTCTTATGGACTACATGTAAACATCTTTTATGTAAAATATCTTATTCAAGTCAGTACTAAACAAAAAAAAACCATGCATTTTGTATGACTCCTCTTATTTTGGTAAAACAAATAACATTTAGCAGATTCTGCAAGGTTTATGTAAACTTTTGACCTCAACTATGTACTTATCACCCAAACCAAAACTTAAGAAAGAACAACATCTATAAATAGGCCATCTCTTTATTGTTGATGATTTTCACGTATCAATTTCTTTGATATTTTATATCCAAAATCAGTAAGGGAAGGGCCTTTCATCCACGATCACACACTCTGGGTGAAGGTGTCAGGGGGCAAAAAGGAAACCCGAGGGAGAAAGAGGAGGAGAGAGAGTCCACTTCTGGTTTTAAAAAGGACAATTTAAGAACTGCACTCCAGTGAGGAAAAAAAAAAAGCAGGGCAAATGAAAATACTGATAAGGTGTTTTTTGATATCTAAAATCCTGGCGAATCTCCAGCAGTCATTCACGAAAACCATACTGACTTTATACCCTTTGATTTAGACCTCAGTGTACATCTAAGATCGGACCTCAGGTCTAAATCAGCAGCTCAAGTTTAATCCAGCCATACGATGAAATTTGAGGAGAAAACCATGAAATGAAAGAAAAAAATAAACTGGATTGATCAGAGAGAACAGGCACGTTTGGAATAATTGTAAAGGTCGTCTAACATCTTCTAACATTTGTCACTGTTTAAAACAGTGGTAATAGTTTCAGTTTCTCACAGAAAAACTTTTTTCTTCCTTTTTTTTTTTCTCTTTTCTTTTTTTTTTCATATTTTTTTGTATCTAACACTCCCCACCACCCAAAAAGAGTTGGAGAGGAACAGAGGAGTGGTGTGAGTTTTCACCCATGCACACACGAGAAACTAGTCCTCGATACGGGACTGTGCAAGGCTGTGTTCTGAGTACAAATGTCCTTAAATGTATGATCAACACTGATGACTCCATAATCACACGTGACCTTTAGGAGTGTACGACGTATAGCGTTGTATGTGTGCACGGGGGGCGTTTGAGATCTACGATCAGTCAGTCACAGTCACTGGTGGTCACATCAGATGATTTCAAAGGTTTTCTTCAGTTCCATGATTAATTGCCAGTCCGATTTCTGCATCTCGTCTCTGAACCAGTTCTTCAGAGCGTCGATTGACTGACGGGTGATCTACAAGAGGTGAAGGAGGACATTTCAATCACATTTAAATACGTGCTGTAACACTTGTTTTAGGCTTTTTAAATATATATACAATTTCAATTTAACTTTTTATCCCCTTCATTTTTAGCCAAGTTATTTTAAATAGCTTAAATTTATAGTATTTTAGCTAGTTGCCAAGACAAAAGTTTGAAAAGTAGAATATATCAACTTATAATAACATTATTCTAGGCATCAAGTGAGCTCCAGTGGCTTTGTTTCAGGATGTAGGGAGAAAGAGCATACCTTGCTAACAATGAGGTCTACAGCCTCAAAGTGTCGGCCATACATCTTGGGTGATTCTCCAGGTATTGGCTCTATTTTCACACAAATCTCCTGTCCTTTCTTAGCGCTGTCTACAGACTTGTGATTTATTTCAATACCAGTCACAATGCCAATATCTACAAACTAAGAGAAAGAGAGAAAAAAATGTGGAATAAATTAATACAAACAATACAAATTTTGCTGTAAAATAAACTGTTAAACTGTAAACATTGACAGTAGAGGAAAAGAGTTTCTCTGCTTCTTTCACTGTTGAGCTTAAAGTGCACACACTCTGAATGTCTTACCCCTTTGCTGGGCACACACACCGGAGTGCCTGTTTTCAGCACTCCAGCCTCCACCGTGACGCCCATGACGATGGGATCTCTGGAGTTGAAGATGAACTGGGGCAATATACGCAGCTTACAAGGGAACACAGCTATGTGTCTGAAAAAGAGAGAAAATTTCAGATATTCAGACTGCAAACATTCAGCAGAAATCACTTGTTTTTTTAAAAAAAAACAACAACACAACAACACTAACCACAGTCTTAAAGTAGAAATTCATTTCCAAAACAAAAATTTACAGATAATGTACTCACCCCCTTGTCATCCAAGATGTTCATGTTTCTTTCTTCAGTCGTAACGAAATTATGTTTTTTGAGGAAAGCATTTCAGGATTTTTCTCCATAATGTGGACTTCAATGGTGCCCCTGAGCAAGCTTTCAAAGGGCTCTAAATTTTTTACTTTTTAAATTTTGTACTTTTTAATGTCAAACGCTCATCTTGAATAGGTCTGCCTGAACTGTTTTTTTCCGGTTCAGGACAGTTAGGGTATGTTGAAAAACTCCCATCTCATTTTCTCCTCCAACTTCAAAATCGTCCTACATCGCCGTTTTACCTTTTTTACATGTTAAGGGTCTTTGATCTTTGCATATTCACACTTTGCAAACACTGGGTTGGTACTTCTGCAGCGATGTATAGGGCGATTTTGAAGTTGAGGGAGAAAATGAGATGGGAGTTTTCCAACATACCCGAACTGTCATAAACAGGAAAAAACAGTTCAGGCAGACCTAAACAAGAGTGGCGTTTGAGTTCAAAAAGTATATAAATTGTAATTTTTTTTTAGAAAATAACCGATCATTTTGCTAGATAAGACCCTTCTTCCTCGGCTGGGATTGTTTAGACCCCTTTGAAGCTGCAGTGGTGCTGGGGGCACCATTAAAGTCCACTTACATGGAGAAAAATCCTGAAATGTTTTCCTCAAAAAACTATTTCTTTACGACTGAAGAAAGACAGACATGAACATCTTGGATGAAAAGGGGGTGAGTACATTATCTGTAAATTTTTGTTCTGGAAGTGAACTACTCCTTTAAAGAATTTTTGGCTTGTTTGTGCTGTAAACTGACTCATTTGGCCAAAATGTTTTGGCTCAGGTGAGTTAATGATAAACTGTACACTACCTTTCAAAAGTTTGGGGTTGGTGTTTCAAAAGAAGTCTCTTATGCTTGCCAAGGCTGCATTTATTTAATTCAAAATGTAGCAAAACGCTTCTATTATTTTTAAGTGCAAGTCTTCAGTGTCACATGATCCTTTAGAAATCATTCTAATACGCTGATTTGCTGCTCAAGCAACATTTCTTATTATCATCAATGTTGAAAACAGCTGCGCTGCTTAATATTTTTTATAGAAACTGATACATTTGTCAGAATTCTTTGTTGATCTGAAACAGCATTTGTCTGAATCAGAAATATTTTGTAACACTGTAAATGTCTTTACTGTCACTTTTGATTAATGATAAATTTAATGCATCCTTGTTGAATAAAATTTAAGTTTAGTATTAACTAAAAGTATGAACTTTTAAACATGTGTATGTCAACAAATAAAAAAAAGGGAGGATGAGGGCAGTAGATAACGTACTTGAACTCATCCTGTTTCTGTTTCTTGTAGTCTTCTCTGTATTTGGTGAAGGCATCAAACAGATGGTAGATAATCTCAGCGCTGAAAATGCGCACGCCGAGACTGTCGGCCAGCTCCTGAGAATCTCGCTCTATTTTTACATCAAACGCCAGGATCACTGCATACCTATAGGAAGAGAGAGCGAATGATTAGGATAACAAACTCACAAGAGGAGATGTATCATATATCGATCAGAATACATACTGTGGATCATGCTCCAACATCGTGGAAGCTTTCATGACGTCCTTCTTGTGGACAGGTCCAATGTTGATGCCAGCATACTGAGAAACAGAGAGACAGTCTCATACAGCTTTATTACATTGTGAATTAGCCCCATAGGCCTAATAATTTAAAGGAATGCCAAATACATGAGTGATATATCAGCCATGGTGATATACTGGTTGACTACATTTATAAAATGGGTTTTATGAGCGTATATGTGAGTGTATGAAAGCTTACAGGCACTTTGGATGTACGCAAGAACTCCAGCAGAGCTTCCAGAGAGCCGAGTGTGGAGGCCTGCACATATACACCCTTCTCCTCCAGCTTTATGGCATTCAGAGTCTGTTTAAGCTCTCGGATCAACTCGTCCTACAAACAGCAAACAGCAAACATCAGAATGGAGCAATACTGTTAATTCTGATTTGATTAAAGGAGAAGTTCACTTCCAGAACAAAAAGTTACAGTAATTTACTCAACTCCTTCTCATCCAAGATGTTCACGTCTTTCTTTCTTCAGTTGATAAGAAATTGTTTTTTGAGGAAAACATTTTAGGGTTTCTCTCCATATAGAGGACTTCCAAAATGCAGTTTAAATGCAGCTTCAAAGGTCTCTAAATGATCTCGAGGAAGAAGGGTCTTATCTAGCGAAACAATTGATCATTTTTAAACAAATTGACAATTTATATACTTATATACTCAAATGCTTGTCTTGCCTAGCTCTGCGTGAACTCTGTATATTTCGGTTCAAGACAGTTAGGGTATTTCGAAATACTCCGATCTCATTTTCTCCTCCCCCTTCAAAATCATCCCACATTGCTGCAGAAGTACCGACCCAGTGTTTACAAAGTAAATATGCAAAGTACATCAAATGCCCTTTACAAAAAAAAAAAAAAAAAAAAAAAAAGCTAAAACAGCGATGTGAGACGAAAATGAGATGGGAGTTTTTCAACCTACCCTAAATGTCTTGAACTGGTATATAGTGTTACACGATATACCGGTACTTAAAAAGTACTGCGATACCCTACTTTTAAAAAAAACTGTACAATTCTGCATTTTACTAGTACCGGTACTTTAAGAATGCATTTTAATAAGATCCGTATTTCTGTCTGTGTTAGTGAATGGCGGAGACGCACAGTTTTGTTTACTACACACATACACGTGACGCTTGCGGTGTTTTCAGCCTCCGTCGTCTCAATATAGGAGTACATGAACATGATCTCTAGAATAAGAGAATTTTACCGTTTCTTATGTGGAAAACTACCGTCATATAATGAAGACCCTAAAGGTCTTCACAGCAACCCGAAATAAAAGTTCGGTTTAACTTAAGTCAAAAATACTTTATAATAATATATTACTTAAATGTAAAGATAGTACTACTACTACTAATAATAAAAATATTATTAAAACAATGTTTAAGGAATATTTACCAAAAAAAAATTATTTACCAGAAAACACAACACAGTATTTCAGAAAAAAAGAAATAAATAGCCTATAATAAATTAATTCCTTATCAAATCTAATTATCCTTTATAAATTCAATAGACATGTTTTTGATTATTAAAATGTAATGAAACGATTAAAATAGAATGCAGAAAATTAATGGAAAACATTCACAAACAAAACTGAATTTGAGAAAAATAAAATGTATTTCATATGGCCTTAAAAACATATAATTTCAATGTAACCATTAAAATAAAGTCTAGAAAAATTTAAATGGAATTTAGCAAAAATAAATAAATAAAAAAATAAAGCAGATTTCATAGAGCCCTCTTTGTTTCAGTTGTGTCTTTGTTTAATTGTAGTTGTCCTTTAGTTTGTTACTTGCATCTAGGTTCTTATTATTAATAACAAAGATAAAATAACAAAAAAAGACGTCATGATATAAATTGTTGTTGTGAAATAAAATTACTATATCATGAAATAAGATTTGGCTTTATCCTTTAAGCTTACCAATATAGCAAAGATCTCTACATACCTGTAGGCTCGGTAGTTGTTCACCATAATCCTGTGTAGTGGCACTAGCATGTGATTATTATTTTTTTAAAGGGGGGATGAAATGCTTTGTTTTAATAGATAAAATAACTGATCTCCATTTGGATCATCTATTATTCAACTATTTTTCCTGTTGTTCTGTTTTTTTTTTTTTTTTTTTTTTAATCGCGATATTTTAATCAGGTATCGCATCGAAGTCAAAATTTTGGTATCGTGACAACACTGGAATACACAGTATTCACGACAGCGCTAGACAAGACAAGAATTTGAGGTTAAAAAGTATATAAATTGTCAATTTGTTTAGAAAATGCCTAAAGACCCTTCTTCCTCGACTGGGATCGTTTAGAGCCCTTTAAAGCTGCATTTAAATGCATTTTGGAAGTTCAAACTAGCAGGCACCACTGAAGTCCACTATATGGAGAGAAAACCTGAAATGTTTTCCTCAAAAAACAATTTCTTTACGACTGAAGAAAGAAAGACATGAACATCTCGGATGACAAGGGAGTGAGTAAATTATCTGTAAATTTTTGTTCTGGAAGTGAACTTCCATGTATGGACAAGAAAAAAAAAAGAGGAAAGACAAATGTAGAGTTTATTCTTAAAAACAGACAGAAGAAAAGCAACACATTTACCCTCAGCACTGGAATTTCATCCTCTTTATGAGCGACGAGGAGGGGCAGACCTGCTAGCGTCTTTTCCAGATCTTTCCCCAGGATCTTGACTCCCTGAGCCGTAGATACTTCTTTATGCTTCTCATACTGATTCTGTATTCAGAGAGAAGAAAAATATAAAAAGTAAGTTAAAAACAAGCTCGCAACACAGTGGATACGGCAAACTAAACATAACAGTGTACAAGACCTTCACTCGGAGCTCTTTCAGAGGTGGTGGGAGAAGCAACCCCCTGATCTGAGTGACAATTGGTCCGTCCACACCAGGGACGATAATAGTCTCGCCTTCCCGCAGAACACCGTTGATCAGGATCACATCTATCGTCGTGCCCATGCCAGGCAGAGCTTTTACCTATGCCATAGAAGGTGGACAGCAGAGGTTATATTACAGTTGATTTCACCACAGTGATTGAACGTATTTTCATAACTAATTTAAGCTCGTCCTTTGTCATCTTACCTCCATGACCTGCGCCCGAAGTTCATCACAATGAGCCAGTCGACGGGCCAGCATAGTCTGAGTGAGATCAACCAGCAGCGCGATGAGGTTTCCCATCCCATCACCTGAGTGGGCCGATGTGGGAACGAGAGACAAAAATGTACGAGGGTCTTTGTTCTCGTAGAACAGGGCAGCGTTTAGACCCTGTATATAGAGAAACACACACTTGTTAACGTGTGTAAAGGCAACAGGAAACATGCAGCTGAACAGTAAATGGGGCTGTACTGTATAAGATGATGACAAGAGACCTGCTGCGCAAACTCTACGATGACAGCTTTAGCCCTCTCATCAAACTCATCCTTGGTGTTTTTCTTCTGCTTTTTCAGTGTGGCTACCACATCTGTGTCTGGACTCTTCTTCCAGTCATACAGACGGTCAATCTGAGAAAGACAAAAATTAGTATTTAAATACTTGCTGCGATCATAATTATAAACATTCGGTAGTCAGTATCTGGTACCTTGTTTAGTGCTACAATGAAGGGGCATTTCTTCTCCTTCAGCAGGTTGATGGATTCGATCGTCTGTGGCTCTAAACCGTGCATGATATCCACCACCAGGATGGCGATGTCACACAGAGAACTACCCCTGTTCCTCAGATTACTGAAAGGTGGAAAAGAGTGTAATTAAACATACAAACACTATAAAAATAGAACTTAAAAAGCCATGTTTAGCGGTTGACTGATATGGTTTTTTTTACAGTATAGTTAACAGTTAATACTAATTATATATATGCAATTACACTGTAAGAAGGACATCTTAAAATAAAGTGTAACTGATTTTTTAAAAGAAGACTCATGTACGGAAGCCTGTTTCCACCACTGAATTAAAAAAAAAAAAAAAAGGCAATTACGACTTTTACATCTCACAATTCTGACTTTTTTCTCAGTTTATATCTCGCAATTCTGATTTTATAACACCATTGTGAGTTATTAAGTCAGAATTTTGAGGTAAACTCGTAATTCTGAAATTCTTTTTCCCCCTCAAAAATAGACTTTAGAACTCAAAATTGCGAGTTCATCTCACAATTCCGACTTTTTTACTCGCAATTGCGAGTTTATATCTCACAATTATAAGAAAAAGTCAGACTGGCATGAAAAAAATCCAGAATTGTGAGACAAACTCACAATTGTGAGATATAAACTCACAATTGCATGAAAAAAAAGTCAGAATTGTGAGAAACTCACAATTGTGAGAAAAAAGTCAGAGCTGTGAGATATGAACTCGCAATAGCGAGAAAAAAGTCAGAATTGTGAGTTTGTATCTTGCAATTCTGACTTTATTTGTCGCAATTGCGAGTTGATATCACACAATTCCGGAAAAAAGTCAGAATTGCAAGACAAAGTCACAATAACCTTTTTATTTTTTTAGTTTTTATTTAGTTGAGGAAACAGGCTTCCATACTTATGCTCAACAAAGTTGCATTTATTTGATCAAAAATACAGTAAAACATTAATATTTTGAAATGTTACCAATAAAAATAACTGTTTTCTATTTTAATATATTTTAAAACTATTGTCAATGTTAAAACAGTTGTGCTGCTTGATATTTTCTGTACAAACTGTGATCATTTTCAGGATTCTTTGAAAAGTTAAAAAGAAGAGCAATTATTTAAAATAGAAATCTTTTGTAATCTGTCTTTACTGTCATTTTCAATCAGTATAAAAGCATTTTTTTCTTTCATTAAAGAAAATCTAGCAAAAAGCAAACAGTACAGTGTGTACCTGAAGGACTCGTGTCCAGGTGTGTCAATAATGAGCATGCCAGGAACCTTCACGCTCTCCTTGTCAAACTGATACAAATGTACAAACACAAGCCTTAATAACCTCAAAGAATCACATGGGAAATCAGAATGAGAGAATGTGCATTACAGAAAGACACTTACATTTTTCACCATCTTGGTTTGTTCTAATATGGTTTCCAGGGGCACATTAGTGGCTCCGATCTGCTGTGTGATACCACCAGCCTCACCATCCTGAACATGTGTGTGTCTCAGCTGATGGGACAGAGATTAAGAAAATAATATTAAACACACAAAAACCACACAGGTGCTAAATTCCACAACAGACACTTTGAAACCCACCTTATCCAGGATTTTGGTCTTTCCTGTGTCCACATGACCCAGTACACAAACCACAGGAGCTCGGAGCTTGTCCAGATTAATGTTCTTTATGTTTTCCTGCCTTCGTTTCTGCATACAAAAGAAACACACCGTTGAGTCCACTTTGTTTACTATAATGTGTGCAAATGTGTACAGTTAAGACTGGATTTGTACCTCTATGCGTTTCTTAGCCCTGTCATAAAGTCTCTCCTCTTTGCTTCGGTCATCGTCCGAATCGCTCTCGCTGCTTGACTCAGAGCTTGGCTCTTTTACTGCTTTATTAGTGGTTATCTTGTTGCTGGTGTCTTTGTTGTCCTCCTCATCCTCACTCTCCTCCTCATCTTCCTCCTCCTCTTCATCTTCATCTTCATCCTCCTCCTCATCATCATCCTCTTCTTCCTCACTGCCATTCTCTTGGTCTTCAGCAGGTTTCTGTGTTGCCGGAGTAGTTTCCTTCACCTCGATGTGAACCTTCTTCATCTCTGTGTGTGAGTGAACAAATGTCCAATTAATCACAACAAATAACCACCAAATTACTTTAGATTTTAAAACAGACGTTTGCTTCCAAAACAAAAATGTACAGATAATTTACTTACTTGTCATCCAAGATGTTCAAAACATTTCAGGAATGTTCTTAATATAGTGGACTTCAATGGTGCCCGTGAGTTTGAACTTCCAAAATGCAGTTTAAATGCAGCTCCAAATGATCCCAGCCAAGGAAGAATAATTGAAAGTACAATTTATGTTCTTTTTAACCTCAAATGCTTGTTTTGTCTAGCTCTGTGATGCGCATACATACTCTGTGTAATCCAGTTAGTGTATGTCGAACTTTTAACAAAAAAAAAAAAAAAGGAAGGTAAAACGGCGATATATACACGATTTTGAAGTAGGAGGAGAAAATGAGACTGGAGTTTGTCGACATACCCTAACTGTCTTGAACCGGAATACACAGAGTACACACAGAGCTAGACAAGACTAGCATTTGAGGTTAAGAAGTATGTAAATTGTAATTTTTTATAGATAATAACCGATTGTTTCACTAGATAAGACACTTCTTCCTCAGCTGGGATCGTTTAGAGACCATTGAAGCTGCATTTAAACTGCATTTTGGAAGTTCAAACTCGCGCCCACCATAAAAGTCCATTATATGGAGAACACTCCTGAAATGTTAATTTACGACTGAAGAAAGACAGACATTAACATCTTGGATGACAAGGGGGTGATTAAATTATCTGTAAATTTTTGTTCTGGAAGTTACTTCTCCTTTAAAAGACACATATCTGTAGGAAAACACGCTATACACCCACCTTTCTCCTCATCGCTGGCCATGGCCTCCCAATCGTCCAGATCAGCAGTCTCAGCTTTTGGCTCCTTGACTGTAACAATAAAAATATTTAGAATTTAAAATGAGTTTACAGTAAAATTGTTTACAGGCATAAATTATGAATAAACAAACCCTTAACCATGATCAGCTTTACGAGTCCATAAAAGTATTTTCACTTCCTTTTTTTATTTTTATATACACAATAAGCCACATAGTTTGTAGGGCCCTATTATTTAGGTGATGTAGAAAACTTCGCCAGATTTGTGGAACCCAGGCATAAAAATGTACTTTATTGTATTGTGTGCAATTTCACTGCGATTTCTGGATTAATAAATAAGAAGTAGGGCTAAGATTAAAATGAATCAAATTCAAATTACAATATAGACCATAAAAAAAAAAAAACTATAAGTAGGTCAAAAACTCACAGAAACTCAAAGGTTTTCACGACAGAATGCCAAAATAAAATTATTGTAAGATTAATTAAATAAAATTAAAAATAGAAATTATAATAGAAATATTACTATTGTACAGTAAAATAAACTTCTTAAAGTAGTAGTAATAAAAATAATCAATATTTTAGACATTTTTAATACAGATTTACACTCAACATTTTATAAACTCAAGTTTTGTTGTGCAGCATTGTAATTGATAAAAATAAGAGATTACAGTTTATAAAGTTTTAAGTATTGGCATTTTTCTTACACAAACGCATCGCTTCACTTCAGAAGGCCTTTAATAACACCCCGGAGACACATCGAGGTCTTTTTATGATGGATTAACACACTTTATTGGACTTCAAAATTTCAACACCCATTCACTGCCATTATAAAGCTTGGAAGAACCCAGACATTTTTTAATATAACTCTGATTGTATTCATCTGAAAGAAGAAAGTCGCACACACCTAGGATGGCTTAAGGGCGAATAAATCATGGGGTAAATTTGATTTTTGGGTGAACTATCACTTTAATGGCACTTTAAAGACACTAACATCAAAAAACAGAAAAACTAAACTGCATTTCAAGTGTCCTATATTTGAGAAATTAAAGTAATTACCTGGCTCCGCTACAGGTTTGTCCACTTCCATCTCTGTTGTGATTGGCTGAGGTGTCTCTGATGTGGGTGATGCCACTTCTGAAGTTTCTAACATAAGCAAAGAAAATGTTAGGAGGTCTTTAACCATCCTTAATTAATACAGGTAAATACACAGAGCAAGAAACAGGTATCGGATTAGTCAGGATCTAACCTTCAGGAGTTTGTGCTGTTGGCTTCTTTTTTCTCTTGTCAGAGTAAACAGGCTTCTTCTTTGGCATTGCATCTTTGGATGGCACTTCAACACCTGAGAGGAAGGCAATGACACCATCAGCTACAAAAATATACTTATTAGTTCTTTCGTTGTAAACTGCTGTCAGTTCTCACCCTGAGCCTGCAGAGCTCGCAGCGTTGCTTCAGCTCTGGCTCGAGCCTCTTTCTGGGCCTTGGTAAGGAGCTTTCCCTCCTTCTTCAGCCTTTCTTTTCTCTCCTTTTCCTTTTGTTTCTTCTTCTCTTTTCTCTCGGCCTCTAGACGCTCCTACGGATAAAGGTTTCAGAGATGAAGGAATCAATTATTTTTGCTAGCATGAGCTTGAGTGACTGAGTCTTTCCACCGACCTGCTCCAGTCTCTGAGCCTCCAGCTCCTCCAGCCGTTTCAGTCTCTCCTCCTCTTCTCTTTTGGCTCGTTCCTCCTCCTCCTTCATTTTGGCCAAGGCCTCTTGCATTGCTTTCACCGTTGCTTTGCTGGGACCCTTTTTCTTGTCCTTGTCCTTCTCTTTCTCCTCCTTCTCGCCCTTCTTCTTCTTCTTGTCCTTTTTCTTTTTGTCACCCTCAGCCTCTTCTGTAGAAAAGCGATAGCAGAACATAAAATGGAGAAAAAGCTTAGGACTTGGTGATGTATTGAATATTCACAATTGATAGTTTTATGCATTCTTGCAGAATAAAAGTCTCAATTCTTAATAAAGAAAAAAAAAAACACTTTTAAACAGTAGTGTGCATATACACATGCATAAACACCCCTGAGAGGACAATGTACTATGGAAAATCTGACCTTCTCCCTGGACATCAGCTCCATCCTGCTCCACTGAAGCTGCTGCCTCTATTTTCTTGTTCTCTGTTGAAGGTGTAGTAGCAGCTTTCCCTGTCTCCTTCTTTAAGGCCTCCTCTTCTTTCTCTTTCTTAGCCCTCTGCTTGGCTTTCTCCTCCTCTTTCTTCTTCCTATCCCTCTCTTTTTTCTCCGCTTTCTTCTGTGCAGCTGTCTTCACCTTGAAGGCCGATTCTTCCCCTTCGTCTTCCTCGCTGTCTGGTTTGGCTTTGGCTTTACCTTTCTTCTTTTTGCGTGCGGCTTGAGAATCATCGTCCGATTCATCATTGTCACCCGCTCCACCACCCTTCTTCGCACCACCATCTTCATCGTCCTCTGAGTCAGACGCACCCTTTCGGCCTCCTTTCTTTTTAGCCTTAGGTTTCTGGCGTGATCGCGAGCCCTCGTCCTCAGAGTCTGAAGCAGGCCCAGCAGGAGCGGGAGCCGCCACCGTCTTTGTGTCTTTCGCCCTGTTGTTGTTCTCCATGTTGTTCTGACCCTGATCTTCATCACCTTCTTCATCATCCAGATTTGTCTTTTTGCCCTTCTTGGCCTTCTTCTTGTCTGCTTTACTCAAAGTGGGCTCAGGTTCAGGGTCCGCTACTGAATCGGATTTCTAAAATGGAAACACATGGAGGAATTGCTGTCATTAGCTGGGTTTCCATCCAAAGTTGCAAGTTAAACTTGGAATATTGCGTAATTAATTTGCAAATAAGCACCATTTCCATCAAATGAGTTAAAGAGAACAAAATTGTCACTTCCTGATAAACTGACACTAAATATCACTAAGAAAAGTAGGAGAAGCCACTAAATAAATGCTTTTGGAGGTGGATGCCTGCTGTTTGTGAACTCAGTTGTGTAAGACAGGTCTGGGTGGAAATCATACAGAAATACTTTGACGACAGACTTTGCTTGGGCATTTAAGTATGACCATAAGACTTCTGATGCTGTGCAACAAGATCGTTCCACTGGTTAGTCAACTTATGTCGACCCATAGCACAAAGTCACATGACTTTTGTGATGCGTATGGAGGAATTTATTCAGCAAATGCATTTCCATCTCCCATCAGTCGCATTAAATCTTTTTCAAGTCAAAAACCACCTCAAGTGAGCGTAAAAACTTCTTGCAAATGAAGAGATTTTTTTTTCTCAAAATTTGGCGTTTCTATCACACGTTTCTGATGCAATACTTCAAAATGTGCATAAAACAGGATGACACATGACTTGTGATAGTGCTTGTAAAATTGACACTATTAGAAGAGAGGGGAAAACAATGTGTGCTGAACCTGTTTATCAGTTTGTGTTACTGAAGATTACCTTTTCTGCTTCTGTAATTTTTCCTCCTTGGTTCTCTAATGACAGCGCCTCCAGTTCTTTCTGTATGTCATCCTCACTGCAAAAAGAGAGTTCATCATTAATTCCCAAACACTTACATTCAGGGGTGTGTGATATTGACAAAAAAATGGTATCTCGATATTTTCTGGGATTTTATAACAATAATTAGATAATATTTTGCTGAGTGTGTTGTTGTGCTGGTATCTGACTCCTAAATTCTCTGATATTCTTCATATTTTGTGTGGTCAGTTCACAGTAGTGATAGAAATTATTATTTTTCAATAAGTTTAAATTGATTTTTAACTTTTATGTGCATTTTTACCTTTATAAAGGCATTTTTTTCTAAAAGTGTGCATCATCTTTTGAATCAAATTCTTACATTTTATCAGTCACTTATAATAACACACTTAGGCTGTTACCAATCAAATTAAAATAACATCAACAAAATTAATCTTTGTAGAAATTGTATATGAAGTGGCATTTAGATGCATTTACACGTTAATGCAGCTCAAAGGGACATGGAATGCTTTTTGTACAAATAATGTTTTGATATTTTAAACTTAAAAAGTTGAAAACTGATATTTGAAATTATTTTACAAATGAAAAGGTACTTTAAATGTGAAATTAAAACTACCAGTAGGTGGCAGCAAGTCACTGTTAACAAGTGAGTCATTGCGACTGAACCGAATCATTTAAACTAGGACCGTCAAACAATTAATGCGACTAATCGCATTCAAAATAAAAATTTGTTTACATAATGTGTGTGAGTACTGTGTATATTTATGTATATGTGTATATATTATATATATATAAAAAAAAACATAGCAACCATTTTTGAAGAAAAAAAAAAATGGCACTCTTCGTGTGATGTTGATTAACTATATGAAATGACATAAATATATACATTTTCTGCTCCCATATGTTGAATTCTGTGATCATTTTAAATGCAATTTAATAGACTGAATCATGCAGTGAAAGAACACACCCTAAATGCACATTATATTGCTAATAATAAATGAGCAGCAAATCACCATTTTACAATAATTACTAAAGGATCATTTGACACTGAAGACTAGAGTAATGCTGCTGAAAATTCTACTTTACATCACATAAATATATTATATTTTAAAATGTATTATTACAGTATGTTAAAACTTTATTTTGAGTGGTAACATTTTTTCACAATATTACTGTTTTTTCCTGTATTTTCAATCAAATAAAAGCAGCTTTAGTGAGCATAAGAGACTTCTTTTAAAAACATTAAAAACGTTACAGACCTCAAAGTTTCGAGCAGCACTGCATAGCAATCTATTTAGGCTTATTAACCGTGTCAGTGTTGGAGGAAAGAAATGAAGACTTACTCAAAGTCATCTTTCTTTCCTTTCTTTTTCTTGCTCTTTGACTTGTTCTGCTCCTTGCCTGCTCCAGCTCCTTCGATTTCAGCCGCAAGTGCGTCAATGTCGACGTCGTCTTTGGCACTATGAAAAGCAGAAAAAGAATACTTTACATTTTTCACAAAATATTGACAAATTTTTGCCATATTCAACCACCACACTGAGTTATACTCATAAACTGGGACATAAATTCTTAACAGCATATGACTGAAACATTTTAAATACTTTTTCCATTTCTTTTAGAATCAAAGTCATTGACATGCTAGTGTACTTCTAAAAAAAAAAAAAAATTTTTGCCACACGAACAACAGACTATAACATTGAGGACTCAGCTTGCATCACAAATTTTTCTCCAATAACATCCCAATGCCACCAGCCTGCTCAATCATCCAGTTTTGAACAGGTTTAATGGTGTACATTTCGCATAAGTATTGTGCATTTAAAAAAAAATTAAATGCATTGAGAAAGCAAATACAAATGTACATAAAACACAACAAATATTTGATGAACATTCATGTACAGTGCAATAAAACAATTAAACTCAGTAAATGCAGACCACCAGAAATGATTAACTAAGCAATCAGCCAGGAAAACACTCACCTGTTACCAGAGATTCAGAAACAACAACAGGATGTCCATTACTGACTTTAAATGACATTTTCACTAAAATGATTTCCATTATACACTACTGGTCTAAGACAATTGGTTTATGACAAACTAAACGATTAGCATTACACGAGCAGCACAGATGCATATTACACTCCCAAACACCACTCTAGATAATCAATAAAAAGCACATAGCAATATTTAAAACAATTTAATTGTTTTAAAAACAATCTAAAACTAATTTTAAAAACTGAGCATATTAAACACCTTACCTATCAAGTCAAACACAGCAATGAGAAAAATAATGAACTTGTGCTGCTTATATAGTGGAGACTAAAGCCCTCCTTGCATGCTTGTTGCATCAGAAAGGGAAAATCACCGTTTAGGGCCAGTCATCACAGAGCACGTAAACTTGCTGCCCTCAGCAAACACAGAGCAGGTGATGAAACACCAGCTAACAGAAAGATGGACAGATGACTTGAATGAATGGAGGTGAGAAGGAGAGATGTTTCATAAAAATGCTTTAGCAGGCCACAGTTCTTTGACGTAATACAAAGCCTTTTTTTTTCAAAGAAGAACTAATGGTCTTTAAGTAACAGGTAATCTTGTTTTGATGCTACTCAAAGTCGATAATGCATGCCTGGATCGCATGACATCTTTGGAGATTACTGGAACAGGAAATGACATAGCAACCAGCACTGAAGGGTTAGCACAGGTTAACACTCTCATTAGGAAGGTAATCAACTTAACCACCTCCCACAAGGCCAAAAGACGAAGAATCTGCTCAGCATCTGACCCAGATAAATTTAGCCATTCGAGCGACTGAGTTCAGAGCGGGAAAGGAAAACACAGGTTAAACCAGGTGAAACTGCTGTCCCACATTGCCCAGTGTTACAGCAAATCCTAAAATCGAAATAAATTCAACCTAATAAACAAAAAACGCTTACAGAATTTTTTATAAACTAAAAAAAGAGGAACATAAAAGCAGACAATTAACTCTTTCCAATTCCAGCTAAATTTACTGTATAATTAAATATCAATTTACAAAATGCATGATCTTACAGACAAGTAAATTTAATATTTTCCAGCAAGCCACAAAATACATAGAATAAACAAAAAATAAGATTAAAATTTAAAATACAATCTGGATTACATTATTAATAATCAGAAAGTCTGACAGAGGCAGTCCAATTTAACATTTAACAATTACATCCCTTAATCACAATGGGAAAGTCTACCCACCAATCTGCTGGTGACAGATTGCACAGTCCTGGGAAAAATTTACCATCTTCACAAGTTGTGATTTCTTACTGTAACCGTTTCTACATGACCATAGGTCGATGGCATCCCATAGATCGTTTTACTGAAGACAATGCGCCGGGCAGCACAATGGAAATGGATGAGGTTGCACTGCTAGGCGAGAAATCAGATACCGCATATAACCGCATGTACCGCATGCCCTTAAATACTAGGGTCTTCTGTGGTGATATGACAGCAGATGTGAACTGCAACTAATCTAACACTCACAGCTGCTGGATCTCGACTCAGGGGAGGCAGGCAAGACCTGCTAGTTTCGCATTTTGAAGCTACAAACGTGACAATTACGCAATGCTCACGCCAAATTACAGGTCTAGACACCAGGCTGACTGGTCATCATTAAATGTCAGTGGGCTCCTGATGATATTCCTCTGGTTAAGCGGTCAGTACCGTAATGAGGAAAACAGGCCTAGTTACAGCGGCACATGAACTCATGTCCATCAGAAGCTAGCCAGATGGCTAACAGTGTGTCTCCTCAAACATGAACCTGTCAAGATTATAAACAGCACGGTCGTTTTGCTGTTTACAGAGTCTGTGCTACGCATTCGCCCGTGTCCTAACTTACCCGTCATCTCCCTTATTTTTCTGTTTCTTTCCCATTATGACTCTATGGCTGTAACCTCCTCGTTGCGGTGCAGTGTAGTCGGTGTTAGCGCTTCAAGTTAGTCGTGCTCGTATTGCGCGTGCGCACTTGACAATGAGTAATAGTGCACCGCGGCCCAGCGCAGATCGTTAGCGCACATGGATAGTCTCTACAGCTGGATATTAAGAGAAAATACGCAGTTTTATTGCAATTTTGGGATTTTTGTCTTAAATATAATGTCGTTCTTGAGCTAATTTCTAAATTAACCGCATAAACGACAAAGAAAAAGCTATTTTTCCAAATATGAGGTTATAGGCCATCCATATGATATACTAGTCCGTGTTAAACTGCGCTGTTTTGTCAGGAAAAGCGCGTCAAGAGTGCTGCGCATGGCAAATATGTTACCAGCTAAATATATGACAAAACCATATAATTCACATAATTTATATTAATTCATATAGATAGATAGATAGATTAATTTAATATTATAATTAATATATTAATATTAATAATATAACGTCTTTCTTAAAATATAATTAATATATTAATATTGATAATATAATGTATTTTCTTAAAATCTAAAATTATATATATGAACACTATTGTAAAATTATAATTAATATATTAATATTAATAATATAGCGTATTTCTTAAAATATAAAATTATATATAAAAGCTATATATATATATATGTATGTATATATATATATATATATATATAAGAACAATAATAATGAATATTAAC
>JAHKKF010504012.1:0-13209 GCA_019740295.1 Labeo calbasu
GGATACAGATGAGACCGGAAGCCTGACCTATAAAAGTTACAAATGGACCCACACCCATTCTTATGGGGAAAAAAGGGTGTGTTTTTCATCTTCTGTTTTGGAGCTTGATGTGGTCACAATGAATTGTCATTACTTGAAAAAGCAGCCTGAAGATTCTTCAAGTTTTTTTTTTTTTTTTTTTTTTTTTTTATCTTTTATGGAGAAGAGTGTAAATAATGACAGAACTAATCCTTTATCAAACAACTGTTGAGGAAAAGGAAACACTCACTTTCCTCTAAAGAGAGTCGATCATAACCTTAAACTAGATTGTTTAAATACCTGGTTTAGTTTCTGGCAGCGTTACATTGTGTAAACCTAATATAAACACACATTCTATGTTTTTCTTAAATAAGGTAAAATAATTCTGTTTTTGCAGACATTGATGTGTATGGTTGACTTGCATTTGCAGTCCGTTTTTCCAGCCGTAAGACATTTAAGTCATTTATAGTTACAATTTCTGTTTTTCTTCCTTTTTTTTTTTTTTTTTTAATCTGGAAAATTCCTGTTCTTGTGAAATTGGGGACTGAGGAGATAAGAGCCGGTTCGTTGGCTGCTTTTGATAAACGCATGGAAATTCTGTCAGGTGCTAATCGTGCCTAGTTTAGAGATTGCCCTGTTTTGTTTGCGTGAATGTGTGTGTGTGTGCATTTAGACATGCGAGTATGTGGCATTCACGAGTTCGTATTCGAAGTGATATTTGTCATCCTCCTATTTCCCGGTGTGAAAAGAAGGGTCTGTGTTAACGTGTTTCTTTAGCTCTTATTTTTTTTCTCCTCCTCTATCAATCTCTCGCCCCCACCCCTCGGGGCTCCACTGTTGCCCGGTGCTGCTATTATCAGCCTCTGTAAATCAGCCGTGTTTGACGAACCTGCTCTTTCAACCTGCGATCAATACCAGGTCTTTATCAGGCCAGCAGTGGCTAATAAAGGCAAGCTCCCTTATCCACCATCTGGGAGAGAAAGAGACAGGCGATAACCAACTGATAACTGCTTCAGAAAAACACTCAACCAGTCACAGGACACACAGCGCCGATAACCACCTGTAAAACATAAATATAAACCAAAATACCTAGACCTTTTAATAATCATTAATGGCAGAGCGGCGAGGGGAAGGGTCAGTCCGAAGCGATCCCAAGAAGGATCTGATGAAGTCCTCGGCCGTATCAGCAGAGAAGCTGATAAACCTTAAGTAAAGATGGCTCCGTGTTCCAGAACACCTTTTGTTATCTCACACTCAGTCAGGAGGTTTGATCGCGGGCCTGATCCGGCTCGAGGCTGAAATAGTTAACCGGACGGAAACGTCTAAGCTAGCCCCGCTTTGGGGCGCCACGCTGGACTCGGAGATGATACAATTGAGCCCTACAAGAAAAAAGCTTGACCCTGCCATGATGATCTGTTTGGGAGCTCGAAAAAATGAGGCCAGCCAGAAAGAATAGAGCAAGTTGGGTGACTTTGCCCTCCAGGTGTGACAAGGGAAGTTGCTGTTATCAGATGAAAGGAGGTTGTTGGGTTGGAGACGGGGCGTGTGTGTGTTTGCATGTGCTGGTAGACTAAGGAGACTGTCGAGGAGCCAGGATGGTGGCAGCAGCCATCCACCCCACCCTCTTTTCCTGATACCTGCCGTCACTGCTCAGATGATACGGGAGATTATATTGATAATATTAAATGCAATAACTGTGGCTCCAGCTCCTCTCCCCACGCTGAGCGCTGCAGGATAAAATCAATGTGCCATTCAATGTGATTTATAGCTGAAAATAATAGGGCTTCTTAGGCAGGGAGGGAGGCGCGTCACGGGACGGCATGCGCCGGGACGGCTCGAGAATGGCGGTCGGGCCTGGGTGGAATTGTCGGGGTTGACAAGCAGGGCGTGCGCATTTGTGATTTATTTGATGATAAAGATCTAATCTTCAACCTGTTGCATTAATAACAGCAGCTCTGACCTGCGTCACGCGGACGGACATTTATGGCCCGTATCGATCGGCAGTTATCGCTGTTTATCGCCACGGGAATGCAAGGGTAAACATGCCCTTTGTGCACCACAGATGAGCTGTAATCGAGGTGGGGTGAAGGGGGAGGGAGTTGGGGAANGTGGGGAAAGGGGAGAAGACAAGAAGACGAAAAGTGGAGTGTGGGAGAGAACAGGAAGAGAAGTCAGTTTAGTGGCACTCAACCAACCGAATGAGAGAGAGAGACTGCTATCAGCAAGGTGATCGCTTTGATCAAAGAGAATAACTAATCATTGGCATCAATGTCTGGGAGATCTGTACTCTGTCTTTCACACTGATGAAATAGATCGGCCTTATTAAAAGGAAGACGTTGGCCGTCTGTTGGCAGGGGTTTCCAATTCTCGCTTGGTAAATCAAAAGGGCTCGGGTGTATGCTGAGATGTTGTTTCGCTGAATGACACAGGCCTCGCTTTCAGCCACCTTTGATCATCAGAGCAAGACCACCACACTCATTTGTTGAGTATTAGTGAACTGTACAGCATAAAACATGACACTCAGGATCCAAAAATTACTGGTCGTTGAATGCTGAATGCAAGTTAATTTTATAAATAGATAAAAGAAAGAATATCTAAATATCTAAAAGTAAAAATACTGATATTATACATACTATTTTTGTATAGTTTCAAGTTAATTTTAGAAACAACTCAAATTAAAATTATTGATGTAATGTGTAATATTTTTATATTGTTTCAAATGCTAAATGCAAGTTAATTTTAGAAATAGCTAAAAGTAAAAAATATTGATATTATGTGTTATAGTTGTATGTTATTTCAAGTGGTAAATGCAAGTTAGATTTATAAATAACTAAAAATAAAAATATTGATTTTATGTGTAATATTTTTATATTATTTCAAGTCCTAAATGCAAGTTAATTTGATAAATATCTAAAAATAAAACAACAGATTTATATATATATATATATATATATAATATTTTCAGATTGTTTCAAGTGCTAAATGCACGTTAATTTTATAAATAACTGAAAGTAAAATATTGATATTATGTGTAATATTTTTATATTATTTCAAGTGGTAAATGCAAGTTAGATTTTATAAATAACTAAAAATATAAATATTGATTTTATGTGTAATATTTGTGTATTATTTCAAGTCCTAAATGCAAGTTAATTTTATAAATAGCTAAAAGTAAAAATATTGATGTTATGTGTTATATTTGTATGTTATTTCAAGTGGTAAATGCAAGTTAGATTTTATAAATAACTAAAAATATAAATATTGATATGTCTAATATTTTTATATTATTTTAAGTGCTAAATGCAAGTTAATTGTGTAAGTAGCTAAAAGTAAAAAATATTGATGATATGCGTAATATTTTTATATTGTTTCAAGTGCTAAATGCAAGTTAAATAGCTAAAAGTAAAAATATTGATATTATGTGTAATATTTGTTTGTCGTTTCAAGTGCTAAATGCAAGTTAATTTTATATATAGCTAAACGTAAAAAAATTAATATGTATAACATTTTCATATTATTTCAAGTGCTAAATGCAAGTTAATTTTATAAATAACTAAAAGTAAAAATATTGATATTATGTGTAATATTTGTTTGTCGTTTCAAGTGCTAAATGCAAGTAAATTTTAGAAATGCCTAAAAGTAAAATTATTGATATTATGGGTCATATTTTTATATTATTTCATGTTTTATGATTTAAAATGATTCACTACCATTCGAAAGTTTGGGAACAGTAAAAGTTTTGCTTTGAAAGTTAATACTTAAAATAATTCTTTCTTATTAATTATTAATTATCTTAATACTAATAATAATTCTTAAAATTTCAGATAATTCATAAAGTTTCTTTATCTCCAAATTAGCGTATTAGAATGATTTCTGAGGGATCATGTGACACTGAATTTTGGAGTAGTGACTGCTGAAAATTCAGCTTTGCCATCACAGGAATTTTAAAAAATATATATATTAAAATAGAAAACAGATATTTTCAAACTGTAATAATATTTTACAATATTGATGTTTTTTCAGAATTTTTTTAACAAATAAACACAGCCTTGGTGAGCAATAAGATACTTATTTCAAAAATATAAAAAAAAATCTTTAAAATATTTTCTCCGATTTACTTACCATTGGCATCTGTGACAAACGTCACTGTGAAAGTTGTAGAAACATTTCATAATAACACAAGCACTGAATAAGTAATATACAATCTGCTGCTCATTATTGCAAAATAAGCCCTGAAAGGGTTACCAGGACCCCCAGGATGAAGCAGATCCCTCTGAATTGGGATAAATTGCAATAATGACTAATTATTCCATTTAGCTTATGTTGACTTGCCAAATAAATAAAAACCTTTGTCTGCAGAGTGCTATGTGTGATTGACCAAACAGTACTCCGGATAATATAGCACAAATTAATTAGCACTTTTTAGAACCGGACTAATAAATAAATGTGATTTTTCCACAGAGCCAAGAACGCACGAGTCCCTGGCGGTGCCAGATGAGGGTGAGGAAGATGAGAAAGGACCGAAACACTGTACAGAAGACGAGGAGGAGGAAGAGGCAGATGGCGAAGGGGAACCCCAGTGGAACGGCCCAGGTCAGTCTCTATCTGTCCCTCTTTCAGGACTGTTTAACTGACGCATGAGTCACTGGCTCCTCAGGAAGGACCATGAAACAATATAGGGCCATAAAAACAATATAGGCCGTGACTTTATCAAGGTTCACATTCAAAACAGAAATGATTCAGTCTGAACTGCCTGTAAATTTCAGAGTACTGTCATTCTCGTATCTCTTGGTAAACCTACCATACACTTCCCAAAACTCAGTCACTTTTTCTCACTGATGCAATGGTTTACCACAATCCTGTGACATCACACTTGTGGCACGTCTGAGAATTCAGCCCGGTCAGATAAACGTTCAATGTGTATCCCATGGAGCCTCGTTAAACAATGCTTTAACTACAAGGTCAAATCGTGGAGTTATCATCTAAATGCTTAGAAAAAACTCAGAAATGTACTAATAGTCTCTGTTAGAATTGGGACTTGTTTCTCTCAGACAGCCAGCCCCGATTTGCTGTAAGATAACCAATGCAAAAATGCATACTAAGCTGTTTTTCCACTGCACATTTTATTTTCTCGATTTTGGAGTATAAAGCAAACAAAACAAGAGAACAAGTCCTGTAGCTTAAATGTACAGGACAGAATTGGAATTATATGTGTGCATACATGAAAATATTAATGATTTAGTAATTTAATATAATAATAACATATATAATTTGTAATTGTGTAATATTATGAAAACAACATTTAATATAATCTAAAATATTTTTAAAAAATACAAATGTTTAGCTTATAAATAACATACACTACCAGTCGAGACTTTTTTTTTAAGAAGTCTCTTCTGCTCACCAAGCATGCGTTTATTTAATTCAAAGTACAACAAAAACAGTAAAATTTTGAAATATTTTTACTTTTTAAAATAACTGTTTTCTATGTGAATATATTTAAAAATGTCATTTTTAAATTTTCAGCATCATTACTCCAGTCTTCAGTGTCACATGGTACTTCAGAAATCAGAGAAATTATAGAAATATTTTAGATATTAATACTTTTATTTAGCAAGGACACTTTAAATTGATTAGAAGTGATGATAAAGACATTTCCAAAAAAAATCCATTTCAGATAAATGCTGTTCTTCTGAACTTTCTATTCATCAAAGAAACCTGAAAAAAATTTACTCAGCTGTTTTCAGCATAATATTAATAAATGTTTTTTGAGCAGCAAATCAGAATATTAGAATGATTTCTGAAGGATCATATGACTGGAGTAATGATGCTAAAAATGCAGCTTTAAAATCACAGGAATAAATTACATTTTAAAATATATTCAGATAGAAAGCAGTTACTTTAAATAGTAAACATATTTCAAAATTTTGCTTTTTCTGCTGTACTTTGGATCAAATAAATGCAGGCTTGGTGAGCAGAAGAGACTTTTTAAAAAAAAAATTGTAAAAATCTTACTGTTAAAAAACTTTTGACTGGTAGTGTAGCTCAAATATTTAAATTAATGTCTTTTTTAGTTTATTTTGGTCCTCTTTTTTGCCACTTAATGTTCAATCTAGGTCCTGGAGCAAAACTATGGCCATTCCTACTCAAAAAAAATAAACATCTTAGACCAGCCTAAGGTGATTTGCTGGTCTTACCTGGTCTGTTGCTGGTTTTAGAGGTGTTTGGGCCACTTTCAGCTGGTCAGCCAGGAAGACCAGCTTAGATTTAAGCTGCTAATTGAGGAAAGAATGGCTTAGTCTAGTTTAAACCGGTTTTCAGCACAGATTTTTCAACCTTAGTGGGCCTTATTCTTCGCAACAACATTCCTAGTCATTCCCAAATGCCAATCACCCTGTTAAAGACTCAGAACTATGATAACAAGCATGCATCAACCTCTAGGATATTTTGTGCTGCATTCTTGCCCTCAAACAGGTTTTATTTATTTTTTAAAACTTTACTGTACTTGCCGTAAAAAAAAAATAAAAAAAACTGGGAATCTTTAATATCGGCCTGGATAGTGGCTTTTGTATCGTTGCTCTCCATCTTTTTCTCTCAGGACCACAGGGCTGAGCAGTACAGCTTACAGCGATAGTGGGGATCTCGTAGAGTATGACATGATTCAATATGCAAGGCATTTTCTTTATCTCGAATATTTAGAAATCGCCTAAATATGTGTGCGTCTCCCCGTGTATGTGCGCGTTTTAATTTTTCACGTCAAGGATGTGTTTATTATCGTCCTGTTCCAGCCTGTCCTTTTAACAGTAATTGGAGTGATATTAATTGCTGTGCGGTTGCCGCTTGATGACAGCGCTAGCGATGTGAGCGCGATAGGCTTTTTTTTCTTCCCCCCCTCGCAAACTAACTGCCAGGAGAATGAGGAAGAGGGGGAGAGAAAGAGAGAGAGAGAGAGAGAAAGAAAGAGGGGGGAGCAGGAGAGAGATAGGCCTTCTATCAGTACTGGAGCAGGCGCTGCCTTTATCAGGAGCACGATTGGCAAAAGGGAAACTTTGACCGGTCTGAATTTTTCCCTTATCATCATGACCCCCCCTTCACACCACCCCACATCCCACCACTGGTCTCTCCATCACCACTAACACCCCCTGACGAATGCAGACATGCACTTCTTCCTTGTTTCTTGTTGTTTGGCCCCTCAGCATCAGGAGTCGCAGTGTTCTTGCGTTCGTTCAATGTATGTATATATTTTATCGGGAACAGTTGCATTCCTGTCATTTTTCACTATTTGTGGTTGTGGTGTTAATGAGGGAACTGAGTTCATTAAGAGTGGGCTGGGCCTTGTCTGATGACATCACGTCCTGTTTACCTCTTTCTTTAGAATTTTAAGTGATGAAGATGTAGTGGTAGCAAAACCCATTATTTCTGCATACGCAGTGTTTTTGTGGTGAATAGATCTTTTAAAATGTTCACCGATTTCTGTTTGACCTTTTCTGTGTTGGCCTAATGTTTCCTGAACGTTCTCAGCTGGCAGGTTCTCATCCAATGTCATTCTT
This sequence comes from Labeo calbasu, assembly GCA_019740295.1. Classification (NCBI taxonomy): domain Eukaryota; kingdom Metazoa; phylum Chordata; class Actinopteri; order Cypriniformes; family Cyprinidae; genus Labeo; species Labeo calbasu. The sequence continues at coordinate 7,569 of JAHKKF010504012.1, forward strand.
ATCAGTTTGTATAAAGCTTTATTGTATACGCATACACAAACACACAGATAAAGAGACGGAGATAGAACATAGGCCATAAATAAACAAGTATGCTTATTTATAAGTTCCTTATCAGATTTGAAGCTGTAAAATTCATATCTTTAAGAAATGCCAGTATGCTGGGTGCAATTCAGTTTGAATTCTGAACCATTTGAAATGTATTTAAGTCTTTTGGTGCATTGTACAAGCATTTAGAAGTATTATTAGGTATATTAAATATCACAATTCGAGACCTTCCGCAATTGAATTTGCACGGGTGCTCTATCCGTCCTTTAGAGCACCCATATGTAACGTCTGTGGATAACTCTTGCTTGTTGTTTGTTAATTGCTTCAGTGTCTTTATAGAATATTTTTTCAGGGTGGGGTTCTGTTGAATGAATTGATAGGCAGTGGTGAGGCAGAAGTGTCAGGAATGGGTTGATATGGCAAAGCAGCTTTTTAATCTATAACGTGTCCTGCTGCATGATATGCAAAATAAATTATGAAGAAAAAAATTATCTTCAAAATGACCTTGCTGGCTGGAGGGTTTGATATTTTCCTCTCTGCTTAAAATTCTTGATATGCAAATGGCCGTCACAGTAATCCCTTCTAGCTGGCGGACCGTTGCTCCTTTTTCCCCTTCTTCCCCCTCTCTCTCTCTCTCTCTCCATCTCGCTTTTTCTTTCAGAGTTTCACAGGATGGAATTAGACCTTGACTAAACTAGCTGCGCATATAACGTTCCTGCTTGCCCAGCATTCTCTCCCCACCAGCGTTCCTTATCCACGCAAGTTATTCAAATGACTCCAATAAAGCATTATAATGGCAATGATAATAATGATTATTATTATTTACCCAGTGTGGTGGGATTTTATCATATTTAATTATAAGGGATCGGAGGGAGCAGCGTGTGCATATTATCAGTGGCATTTAAATGCTGATAAATTATTTGCGGGTGCTGGAACTGGCATTGATGAGAGGGCTGCAGGGACGCTGATAGGTGCGGAGGTGTTGGCCAGGTTTTACAGTGTCAGCAGAGAAGCAGAAAAATCTGCATAGACCTCCTGAAGAGTCCTGAGCACTGGAAAATTAAAAACATATCAGCACAGCTCAGAAAGAGGGAGAGAGTGGAACTAAATTTAAAAAGAAATGTATTTGCCGATGTCAGTCCAATGTCATGAAATGCTCCTGCAAATACATGCACACACATATTGGTAGTGTTGCTGCAACTGTTTTTAAATCAAAATATAAAAAAATATAAAATAAACATTTATTTTAAGCATTTAAAAAGTACATTTTTATTTATTAAGATTATAATTGTTTGTCTAAATAGCATTTAGGTGTCAAACTTGGATTTTTATTATTTTAGCATTTTATTTTTTTCTTTATGTTTTTTTGTAAATATTGTATGCTAATTTTATGCCCATTTAAAGGATTAGTTCACCGCAGAATCAGAATTTCCTGATAATTTACTCACCCTCATGTACGGATGGGTATCGAACAACCGGTTCCAAATTTCCAAGAACTGGGTATTCAAAAAGACACATGCATTTAGTTTCTGCATTACAATTTCTGCATTTTATTGTGATCTTAAAGTTTAAATCAAACAATTTAAACTCATATCTGAAGCGTGAGCATAGTGAACAGCGGTCTCGGTGCGGGTTCCCGGCCTGTGTCCGTTCTCGAACCGTTCCATGCATTTCCACTACAGAAAAGGTCGTTCCGGGCCGGCTCTGACTTCTCTTTGACATTTAGCGCCCAATATGCACAACAATACGTCAGTATATCATCATAAACACAGCCATTTTTTGTCAAAAGTGAAAGTAAACAGATGAGAAAGAAAACGCATACAGTATTTTTATTCGTTGTTAAAGAGACAGCAGCCTAATAAACGTGCTGCCTGTCATTAAAGGAACACTCCACTTTTTCTGAAAATAGGCTAATTTTCCAACTCCCCTAGAGTTAAACAGTTGAGTTTTACCATTCAGTCGATCTCCGGGTCTGGCGGTAGCACTTTTAGCATGCCTTAGCATAGATCCTTGAATCTGATTAGACCGTTAGCATCTCGCTCAAAATTGACCAAAGAGTTTAGATATTTTTCCTATTTAAAACTAGACTCTGTAGTTACGTCGTGTACAAAGACAGACGAAAAATAGAAAGTTGTGATTTTTCTAGGTCGATATGGCTAGGAACTATACTCTCATTTCAGCGTAATAATCAAGGAATTTTGCTGCCATACCATGGGTGCAGCAGGCGCAATGACTGTAACTCTGCATCTGCACAAACTTAGTGCCGGTCACTTTTTTAAGGCGCTGCGTAATATCATTGCGCCTGCTGCACCCATGGTACAGCAGCAAAGTTCCTTGATTATTACGCCGGAATGAGAGTATAGTTCCTAGCCATATCAGCCTAGAAAATTGCAACTTTTCATTTTCCGTCAGTCTTAGTACACGATGTAACTACAGAAGAGTCAAGTTTTAAATGGGAAAAATATCGTCATTATATATGGTCATTTTTGAGTGCGGCGCTATTCGTCTTATCAGATTCAATGATCTATGCTAAGCTATGCTAAAAGTGCTACCGCCAGACCCAGAGATCGGCTGAATGGATTCAAAAACGGTAAAACTCAACAGTTTAACTCTAGGGGAGTTGGAAAATGAGCCTATTTTCAAAAAAAGTGGAGTGTTCCTTTAATGTTAATCCAAGAACAAAAAAATCGTTCACTGATCTTGACTGAATAACTTTAATGAGGATTAATCTATATTTTATTTATGAAAAGAAAACTATGCAGTATTTGTCTGTACCTGCAATTTGTCCAGTTTTTTTTTATATATATATATATATAGCATTTATTTATGCTATTGCTAATTAATTAGCTTTTTCCTATTTTATTACTGACTGTTTACTTGTCTTTAACAATTTAATGTTTGGCATTTATATTAGTCTAGTTGTTTTCCTGTGGTATGTTTTGTTAAAACCAAAGGCAAAAGTTCCTCTTAGGCCTAAGTGTTCTGTAGGCTGCTGATTTTTGCTCATGTTATTCAGCTGCAACAGAAAGCTTTGTAAAAATACGGAATAAAAATGTTTGACTTTGTTATTGGAATCGAAACTAGGAATCGGAATCCATAGGCAGAATCGGAATCGGAATCGATAAAATTCTAACAATACCCAACCCTACCCCCATGTCATCCAAGATCTTTTTTGAGGAAAACCTTCCAGGATTTTTCTCCATATAGTGGACTTCAGTGGCTTGAAGGTCCAAATTGTATTGTCAATGCAGCTTCAAAGGGCTCTACGCGATCCCAGCCGAGGAATAATGATCTTATCTGGTGAAACGATCGGTCATCAAAAAAAAAAAAATGTAAATACTTTTAAACCACAAATGCTCATCTTGCACTAGCTAGACTACACGCATTATGTAATCATGTTGGAAAGGTCACGCATGACGTAGGCGGAAGTACTGACCCAGTGTTTACAAAACGAATGTGCAAAAAAAGTCAAACGCCCTTTACAAAAATGGTAAAACAACGATGTCAGATGATTTTGAAGTTGGAAAAGAAAATGAGATGGAGTTTGGAACTAACTGCGCGTGATCTTTCCAACATGATTACGTAATGCGTGAAGTCATAGATGTGCATCGCAGATTGGCCAGTCATTTTGATAGATAAGATCCTTATTTCTCGGCTGGAATCGTGTAGAGACCTTTGAATCTGCATTGAATATCTGCACTTTGGACCTTCAATCCGTTGGCTCCCACTGAAGTCCACTATATGGAGAAAACCCTGGAATGTTTTCTTCAAAAACCTTAATTTCTTTCCAGATGAAGAAAGAAAGACGTGAATGTCTTGGATGACATGGGGATGAGTAAATTATCTGAAAATTTTAATTCAGGAGTGAACTAATTCTTTAAAGATGCTGTTTTTGAATTCTTTCAAAAATAGCTAAATAGTGATTGTTATTAAACACTCTTCCTCACTTCCGTTGGTTTTTTTCAAAGAGCCCCGACCCAAGCCAGTGTTACTGTGTCAGGCTGGTTGGGATTCTTAAACTTACAAAAGTATCAGTGTTTTGATGTGCCACACTGGTCTGTAAAAAAAAAATCTCACTTTATCCTTAAATAGAATGAATTTAGAAATCAGAATATTACTGTTCAAACAAGTGAGTTGAATTTAATTATTAAACAGAGTAGCATGTGGTAGTCCTTGTTAAACATATTTATATTGTTCTCAGGGAGACAAAAGCGCCAGCAGTCTGAGCTTTTATCAGACGTGTCTACAACACCCGACTGCAGGAGTGAAATTCACTGGCGAGTCATTCAATCTCATTCCTGGACCCATTGTTTCGCTGCTGAATGAGGAAGCTTAGATCAGAGCGCCGGAGTGTATGGATATAATATCCAATTGTGCTCCGCATTTCAAAGTTAATTCAAAAGATTCATTCACAAGTTTATTTTGATCTGCTGTCACTCACAATGGAAGGGCATTGGTGGCACTGATGCTTTGCTAGACCTTTGATGATCTATATCCTGCTGAACAAAGCTGAATTTCTTTCTTTTTCTGTCTTATAATTTTTTTGTGTGTTTTCGGGGCATAAATTAGTGGAAACCTGAAACCACTGTGTTGGTGTCTGTCTGGACGAATACAGCCCAGCCTAAACATGCAAATAATCTTGACATACTGTCAGACTCATCAATTATGTGGTTAGTGTGGTTAAGCTGATTTGGGTTACGCATAACAGTACAAAATAAATACTAACCATAAAGACTCAAGTACGTAAACTTAAAACAAGATTATGGTATCAGATGCACGCAGATCTGTAATTCAGTACTACTTGCTATAGGAGATCTTTTGCTTCTTTAGAAAAATATATTTAGAGAGAAAACTGGAAAGTTTAAAAAGGAGCATGATAGCAGGTGTTTTCAAAGAGCTACATGAAGTGCTTCTGTACTGTACAACAGTACCTGGTATTTTGCCAAGCTACCAAACTTAATGTGTTTTTCTTCATTCCTGTGTCGGCGAGAGTGTTTTGGCAGCGCAGATATGTCAGAATGACAGCCTTGAAGTCGATGGTTTTCAGTTATTCTGATTATCTCGCCTTCTTCTGCAATCTTTCATTATTTCTTCCTGAGATCCGGCTGTGGTCGAGCTGCACTATGAGGGACTCGGGCGAAGCTGTTATCTGAGGCTGAGCAGAGCGGGACCAGCGTCAGACCGTTAACTTCCATTCTCAGTCGCTCTCACTTCCCCATGTTACCCTCTTATCCCAGCACAGCGTGTTCCCCAGATTCCTGACCTGACATGTGGGAATTGTAGTTTTGAATATTTATTAAATATTTAATTTGTGCATGCTCATTTTTTGGTTTTACATTTAGATTATCTTCTTCTGCCATCTAACGCTCACTTAAAGTTTCTTTAACAACAGTAATAATTAAAAGATGCATTTAAATGTAATCTGTAGCAAGTCACAACATTAATATCCGTTTTCCATACACCACATTATAATGTCATACTAAAAAGTAAAGTGTAACATTTTGGGTGATTTATTTTGACAAAATAGTATAGATTTTTAATTAGTGCTGTCAAATCGATTAATCACGATTAATTGCATCTAATATAAAAGTTTGTG
>JAHKKF010504013.1:0-10206 GCA_019740295.1 Labeo calbasu
TCTAGCCTTAACCCTTAACTCTTAACCCTGGTACAACCCTATTTCCCTCTCATGAACTACAAATACCAGCAGCATGAGGAGCGCAGAACTACACAGTCCACTTTGGAATCAGAGCGCAGAAAATTACAAAATATAATTTGTCTGCTACATGCGTTTATTAATATGAATTACTCGATCGATAGCAGTTGATTCTGCGAACTAGAATATAAAATCTGTTAAATAATAGCATAACTGTAACACGAAAATGTAACCGGAAGTAGTTTCACTCGGAGCATTATGACGCAGCGGAAATTCAGTCTTCTTCCTTTCCTCCATTAGGTGAGTGCGTGGTAAGAGCGCGCTTCGTCGCTCTCTTCGGTTTTGTCGAAAAAACACTTTATTTACTTACTTATGAGTACACATTTTCTTCTTTAAAACAATTGTTATTGTGTACGTTACAGATTGCAACCATGGGCCGCCGTCCAGCCCGTTGGTAAGTTGTGAATTTGATGTTTTAAAAACCTGCCGTAGTGAAAATGGCAGGGCCCGCTAACCATGTGCGGCACACCGGCCTCATTCAGCAGTGACAGACCGTACACTAACGTACTTTACTCTCTACTGCTAATACAGACAAATTTGGCTTCTAATAAAGTGCATTAATTTTTTTTTTATTATTTGAAACCCTTTGTTGTTAAATGTCAAAGTCTGAAATTAGCGCCCAGTTAGACATTGGACGTATTTTGACGTTTATCTATTTGCAACAGTTGTTGTTGTTGGGCAATTTAAGTCTTTTAAATATAAATTTATATTTTGATCTCTATATTTCAGTCCAATGCATTCACAAATGTCACATTTGAGGAATAACTTGATTTGTTGTCTATAACATGTGTAACGTGTTGATGGTTTTGAGTTTTGCTAATTGATAGTCGTCTCTTGCAGCTACAGATACTGTAAGAACAAGCCTTACCCGAAGTCCCGTTTCTGTCGAGGTGTTCCTGGTAAGTTATGGAAAACACTTCTTCAGTATTTTTATTATGGAAGTGTAGACATAAATATCCAATGGTTATGTACATATCCTAACCTGGAATGTTTAATTAGTGTTTTTTATGGAAAGTTAAACTTGCGCTTGTAATGTAATCACAAACTAGAAAATTCGTTGGTCAGAATGTGTGGGCACCTTGACTCTTATTTGCAGCTTATTAAGCCGACTAGACAGGTTGTATGTACTTGTGTAGTGTGCAAAGGCTGCAGACAGTAAGTCTTTGGTTTGTGTATGAGCCTAGCTGTGCAGTGCTGGGCTGTTAAAGGGACCTTTGAGACATAACATTGCCTATTTTTCAAATAGAATTTCAATTTGACCACTTTTGAGTGAGTTTATCATCTTTCCAGGCTTTAAAAAGTCATTAAATCATTGAAGTTATGAGAATTTCTAATGTATACATTTGTTTTTAGAGCTTGTTGAATCAGCTTATTGCTTTTTATGTAAAGTTAACCTCACAAGATATAGCAATCATTCAAAGTGATTCATAAATTAATTTTGATGTCCAATAGGGAATCAAAACATCTTGGTACCTTGACTGCATGGACAATAATGGTTAATTTAATAAATTATCCATTAGTGAGTCATAATTCAAGAATTGTTCTGATTGAGCACATCCTTCTCCCAAACTCAGATCCCAAGATCAGGATCTTCGACTTGGGCAGGAAGAAGGCTAAGGTGGATGAGTTCCCCCTGTGTGCTCACATGGTATCTGATGAATATGAGCAGCTGTCCAGTGAAGGTGAGGTGTCTTCATACAGTACTGTTCATAATTGTGTAATGCATGAAATGTATGTGTTTTCCCTTCTAATCTGTCAGTTGTTTTCTAGCTCTTGAGGCCGCCCGTATCTGCGCCAACAAGTACATGGTGAAGACCTGCGGTAAAGATGGTTTCCACATCCGCGTGCGCCTGCACCCCTTCCACGTTATCCGTATCAACAAAATGTTATCCTGTGCCGGAGCTGATAGGTGAGCATGCGTGTGTGGTCTGTAACTCTTACCTGCAGCTTATTAAGCCGACTAGACAGGTTGTATGTACTTGTGTGGTGTGCAAAGGCTGCAGACAGTAAGTCTTTGGTTTGTGTATGAGCCTAGCTGTGCAGTGCTGGGCTGTTAAAGGGACCTTTGAGACATGACATTGCTCATTTTATTTCAAATAGAATTTCCATTTGTTCACTTTTAAGTGAGTTCATCTTTATCTCCTTTATCTTCAGGCTCCAGACTGGTATGCGTGGTGCTTTTGGTAAGCCTCAGGGCACAGTGGCCCGTGTGCACATCGGACAGGTGATCATGTCCGTGCGCACAAAGGCCCAAAACAAGGAGCATGTGATCGAGGCTCTAAGGAGAGCCAAGTTCAAGTTCCCTGGCCGTCAGAAGGTACGTAACGCTACGTTGAAAGGTGATAATTGTGTGAAGGTGATGTGTTGACGGTTGGTTATTTCTTCTTAGATCCACATCTCCAAGAAGTATGGATTCACAAAGTTCAACGCCACCGACTTTGATAGCATGCTGGCAGAGAAGCGTCTGATTCCTGATGGCTGTGGGGTGAAATACATCCCCAGCCATGGACCCCTGAGCCGCTGGAAGGCCCTGCACGCCAACTAAGCACTCACACTTATTCATTTGTGTGAGCCAAGGCTCTAATGACCACAAATAAAGTCCATTCTTTGATTTACAGTCTTGGTGTTTTTTATTATAATCGCATTTTATAAACCTTTGCAATTTCGTACCTTATGGTTCAAACGTTTGGGAGCATTAAGTTAAAAGACATTGTCATTACATTATCATTAAAGGAAGAATGGGATGTTTTTTGGGGAGGCAATCTAAAGAAATTCAGTTTATCACACTGAATTTTAAGCTCTTTCATATTGAAGTGTTTTTTTTATTTTTTTATTTTTTTTTTTTTTTTAGTTCCTCCTGATGGCTTTGGTTGAGCTTTGTGTCATTTTGCCTTCAGTGCAAAGCTCAACTTCATTCTTATCAGAGCATACATTCTGCTGGATCCTTTCCTGTTTTGCACACGGCTTCAAGCATGACTTTGCTAAATTGAACACTGGTGTACGTTCTTGAAGTAAATGCTCCATTTTAAAATATAATGGTAATTCTGAATATGTATATTTGCTTGGTAATGAAAATCTAAATATACAGAATGCATTTATATATGGGCCATTTTACAGAATTGGTTCAAAGTCAGAGTTGAGGGGGGAGAGGTACACATTTCTAGTAATTGTGTAGTTAATTCTCATATTGTGTTTTCAGAAAGTTTTGGAATATTTGTCACTACTGAAACAGCAATATATTTAATAAGAAGGGCTATACTGACATTAAGATTTTTTACACATATATATTCTAATATAATATATGTATAATATGTAAATATATTTTTTCTTTCTTATTGTTTTCAGAGGTAAATCAATAATTTCAGTTTTTGTTTATGAGATTTGTTCTATTTTGAATCCAAACTTTATTTGTAAAAGGCACAAAGTTGATCATACTACTTTCAAACTTAAGGATTCAACTGTATATTCACTGAACCAAACACTCTCATAACATTTTACCTGATAATTTAATATACTTTATTTTTGACATAACATCCCATGTTTCAGTCATGACTGCACATTTTCAGTAGTGACAGTGACATCACATTACAGCATTGTAACTCACATACAAAAACACTACTAAAACATAAAAAAAAAATTGAATAACTGTGAAAAGTTTTGATTATTTCCCCCAAATAAAGGATTTTGTGTTCCCTTTTGTCACTACCGAAACAATGATGACAAGTTTCGGTGGTGCCCCTTACGGTAGTGACAATTTTATAGGCTAACACCCAAAAAAAGATGTCCGAAACTTCACCAAATGTTTCGGTCTTGACTGTTTTGTGACAATTTTAGATAATTTTGAATCTTGCTCAAAGATGCTAATCAGCACATGGTTAGCTAGCACAGTTCTGAGCAGTTGTACACATATAAAAACTACATTTTATGGAGTAACACCCAAAAAAATGTGCTTAATTGCAGAAAAAAGGTATTTGGTAGTGACGTTTCTTAAAGTTACACACAGATTTTCATACTTTTGAACACATTTACCTCAAAATGTAGTTATGAGAAAGAGTAACAAATGAATATTTCTTGATCAAAAATGTAGGGTGTAGTTAAAAATCAGTCTCAGCCAATAGACTGAAACATACACTGTTTTGGAAGTGACATGAAAATACACAACACATTTTTTTTTACATAGTTTCATGATTTACAAAGTAAATATAAAATAATTATTTTTTTGAACTTCACTTAAAAAAAATAAAAAATAAAAAAGATATTTTCAAAAACAACAATAGAATAAAAAGCAAAAATTATTTCAATATCGTCTTTTATAAGTTGAATTTTAGGGGTTAGCGTTCGGGACAGCCACTTCCCAATTGAAAGTACCAAATAAATGATGATTTTATACATTTTAAGATTACTAATATTTTAAATTTTTTTGTGGGTTTCAAAAGATAATGGATTTGAATACTTAAATGCTTTTTAAATGTGATTTTTTTTGTTTTGGCACAGTGGTTTGCACCAATTCTGTAGAGTGATCCATATATAAAACATTTCATGAATGTTTCCACAGTAAAAAAGATGAGAATTTATTACAATGATAAAATATATAGTTTCTCCAAAAGCTATCAACGTAATAACAAAAGTCAAAATCATACAGTAATTAATTATCAAAAAGAAATTCTCAATAATTATCGATTTCTAAAAGCTATTAAACAAAATATTCAGTCACATCCACTATTCGGCACATTCTGTAGATGTGGTTGTGGATCTGTATGAGCTCGAGTACGTAACAGCTGTGTAACAGCGAAGTAAAGTCTTCACTTCATCTAGTTGAGATGAATAATCCACTTCTAGTTCATTTGTGTTCATATGATCACCTGCAGTAGCAGTAAGATGTTCAGGACAAACGCTGTAGGCAGAACACACAAAGCTTTGCTTCCTGCGAAGAACCTTGACTTCTGAGTTTTGAAGACCACCTCGATGGGGTAATGATCACTCACTTCTAAAGCCTATAACAGACAAGCTGAAGTTAAATAACATGAAAATGTGCAAAATAAAAACACTGAATACCTATTTTGTCTTACCTCAGTCTCTGTAAGACGGAATTCCTTAGGAAAATTGAATGGCTGTGCTGAAAACGGTTCGATTGTTCGAAGAAATTGCTCTCCATGCACAACAATTCTGTAGATTAACCATAAAAATGACAGTTAAATATAGAGCAAGCATATGAGGTTGGCCTTACGTAATATGTATATGTATGTATATATGCAAATCATAAGATTTTAGTACTTTAATAGCGTACCTGTCATATGCACAGTCAGTCGACTGTTTCACCGTAGTGTCAACGTTATCCTGAATCAGCCAGATGAAAGACGGGTCAGAGAAGAGCCTGATGTTCTTACGGTTCTTTTTTGCCACATAACCACAAGCTGCATTGAAGTCCCCAAGGAACATCACATTCTGGCAAGATGACAAAAAAACTAAGTTTACAATTTGATCTCAAGATGTACTCTATATAATATAAGAAATCTGTCATCACACCTCAATTTTCCACCGTTCTTTAATGTCCACAAAGACATCATAGAGTTCGTCGATCTCTTTGGTGGCGTTTGAAGGAGTGGTGTGCTGCGGGATCAAGACAAACTCCTTGGCCACTGTTAACGGGAACATTATGAGATCAAATCATCAGCTTATAATGACTTATTTTGGAATAAATTCAGCACATAAGGTTTCCTTGCTTTATTTTTTACCTGTTTTAGGGGCTTGAAAACGTACCACAAAGGGTTCTCTGGAAAAAGCATCTACATCCCCTTTCTGTGTATCTGGATACTGATACTGGTTTATCAGCTTTGCTGTGCTTTTCCTGTGTGAGTGGGAAAAAAATGTATCTTCTATTATCTTGTAAGACCCTGACATTTCCAAAACCAGTTAAGGTGATCAAGAATAATTTTAAATGCAACAAGTGAATTTAGTGATCACAACATTATAATATACACTATACATATTCATTTTGTGATTTAAAGAATTTTACATCAGAGCTAAATGACAGAAAATTAAATCTAAAGGCAAAAAATATGGGAAATGTGCATCACAATTAAATATTCAATACTGATTGATACGTATGAATTAAAATGTCTCTAATATCAGACAATAATACAGTCTCAATATCTTGTGCATCCCTAGTCTTACATATTATCCTAATGTACACAAGTGCTGAACACATACCTGTAAACAAAAACGTATTGCTCCTGATAGATCTGTGTTCTCCCAAGACGTTGACTTGCCACATGGTCATAATCATTATCATTAAGCCTGAAACCAAAATATAACATAACAGCATTTATGCACTGCACGTTTGTTCATCACTTAAAGGGATAGTTTAGGAATGTCGCGATTCGTCAATTCTATTTGAGTATTCGATTTATCGTCAATTTCATTTTGCCTGCGTCGACTATCCGGCAAAATCTCTAAAGTGGCACAATTCACGGACGAGAATCCATTAAATGTATAGACTGTTTGCCAAGCCTGCGATATATAATAAACCCCTTTTAAATATATGCGATGCAGGTTTATATGTGCTTTTGTTATTATTTACATGCGTGTAGGTTACGCACGTTCATGTCAAAGCAGCTCCGTTCACAGTAAATAAAAGCTCAAACCCTCACTCTTGAGTTACGTGTTTGATGTCCACATATTAATTAAATTACATTTCTGTCGTATGGAAATGGCCAAATATTAAAGGTTAATTGGCCATTTGAATTAAATAATGCTTGGTCAATATTAAACAAGGATTAGATTGTGCTGTAAAATGTGAAAACAATCGTCAGGCTGTTGGCGCCCTCTGCAGGCATTTGTTGTAATGCATAATGTGCATTAGCTCTGTTGTTTATAATAATTATGTATTTTAACAGTTTTGTTCAATAAAACCATATGATTTACCATATGATATACTTGCTTTTGATACTTTATTTGAATTAATTATTATTGCCGCATTGCCATTATACATGTATTTTAAGTAATTTAAAGGCTATTGTTCACTTTTTTTTATTATTATTACCACAAAACCTTAATTATAACTATGGGGCCTTATGAAATCCGTTTTATATCCAAATTCATTTTTTTCTGTTTACATTTTTCTATACTCTGTTTTAAATTTTAGGAATCAAAAACCCTGTGTAATTGAGTTTTACAGTTTGCTTTTTACCAAATTCTGTGTTTTCCTTTATTTTTCTGGATTCCATTTGAATGGTTTCATTAAATTGTAATAATCAAAAGCATCTCTAATTAATTGATTTTATTTCAAAAATACTGTGTATTAACATTTTTCTCCTAAATAAATTCTGGTAAATAATATTTCTGGTCATTTTTTCCTTTGTAGTTGCACTCACAGCTGTAATAAACAGAAGCACAGAACATGTGGATATACTGACATTTAGAACATGCTGACTTTCTCAGACTTTTGTTACTGTTTTCTTTTTATTTCATTTTTATTATGTTTGTTACATTTTTACTCTTTTAGTTTTACATTTAATCAATGGTTTGTTTACATTTATACTTTTTTATTATTTTATTTTACTACTGAATGGAAATGTTGCAAGTTTAATAAAATGTTCTTGAGTAAAACTGTTGATTTTTTTTGTGGGCATTCAGACCCTGCATAGACAGCAATGCAACTAACATGTTCAAGACCCAGAAAGGTAGTAATGCCCATGTGACATCAGTGGTTCAACCTCAATTTTATGAAGCTATGAGAATATTTTTTGTATGCAAAGAAAACAAAAATAAGAACTTTCTTCAACAATTTCTTCTTTTCTGTGTCAGTCTTCGACTATACCTTTCTGGGCCTTGAACGTGGTAGTTGTGCTGCTGTCTGTTTCATCAAAAATATCTTATTTATCAAAAATTTCTGTACCAAAGATAAACAAATGTCTTACAGGTTTGGAACGACGTGAGGGTGAGTAATTAATGACAGAATTTTCATTTTGGGTGAACTATCCCTTTAAATCTGACTGGTTACAGTGATTTAAGATTTGGTTGTTTAATATTTGCATATTGTCTACCTATTGACTGCAGCTAGCAGGCGTGGAATGGCTTTGTTTTTCTGATCTCTGACCTCCTGGAGCAAACATATGTCACAGCGAGATACAATCTGCAAAACAGAACAACACAGAATTACCACATGTTGAGACATGTTTTTAAATATTACAAAAAATAACTAAAAAGCATGGTACTGTTAATCATCTTACCCTTGATATAGAATTCATGATTTTGGCATCAGCTGATTTTGAATCACCAAAACTCTTAACATTAAAGGCACAAATTCTGAAGCCATAGCAGCTCAATAGGTCAGAGAGAATAGAGAGAATGAGGAGGAACAGTCTGCCGGACATTCTGCATGTGAACAGTCAGAAAAACACCTCTGTAGTTAAAACTTTACAATTCAATGGGAAAGAACAGCTTCAAATGTTACATTAATGGAAAATATTTGAATCGCATGCAAGCAAACACAGTGTAAAAACATCTAAAAAAAATGACCAGAATTAAACCATATAACACAGTCGAATAAACTAATTTGTCTGTATACAGTTGTTGCAAAAATATGATCCTGAAACTCATGAGTAATACTAAAACATGTGATTGTGGTTTGTGGCATGAAATGTTCTCTTTTTTAGAACTTCTAGAAGACCTTTAGAGGATGTTGTTTTGTCAGTCATTAACTAATTTCCCCATTCTTATCCTCAAAAAGGTAACTTATCTGAACTGTAACAAGTAAAAACAAAACACACACAAGAACAATGAATCAGAACACATTTTGAGACCTAAAATCCTTTCAATTTATCACTGAAATAATGGTAATAAACTTAATCATGTTCTGATCAAAGTTTTTACTTCTTTTCATGTGAGACCTGTGATCAGAAAGTGACAGTTAACACCTAATGACAGACCCTGTCAGGGATCAGGATGTGTCTGCTATAAGTGTAGTAACCTATTGTGAAGTTAATAGCCTGTGCTGTTGTTGGCAGTAATCCAGTCTGCAGATAACATGTTGAAACATGGTCTTTAACACAGCCTGCAACAGGTTTGTTTCCACACATTTTTCTTAAGAACTTGTCTATATAAAAAATTTTGCCCAGTAACAACAACATATGGAACTCAGAACTGAGAAAGCGGCAACAGGCACACAAGCTGTGGCAGAACTGCATATAAAGATTAATACACTGAAATGGGGATCCTTCTTACCTCTTTTGAAATGTGTTGGGTTTCACTTCAACAACGCTGTTCTCTCTTTGTTTCCTTTCCGCAGTGAAGAGTTTCCCCTGGTGTTATACTCAGAAAGCTGGAGGACACACCTTCTGCTTTGTTATTTGTGGATAAGGGGAGGAGCGTGTCTTTCAAATGTATGGAGTGCGGGGCTTTCCACACCCTGCACTAGAATTACAATGCATACAGTACGCACAATTAACGGAATTATGTAGTATAATCCCTTTACTCTTCTCTCATCTTTCAGGTTTTTATAGTTTAGGGCACTTCTTTAACTCAGCCCTGTATGACAACATCATACAGTTCCTTAAGGATGGTTGCATAACTGTCTGCGGCTACGACAACAAGCAAAATGGTTTTAAATCAATACGTTTAAAGGTCTGTCAAATTCTAGCAAAACTATGGAGTAATCGAGAAGGCTAACGAGAAGACTAATATTGTTTTTTTTTTCCCTAAGAAAAATATGTAGTTTCCCGTCAGGAATATAAAAATATAAAGGTTCTTACCAATTGTGAAAGACAACTATATTCACAGTATTTACTGATGCGTAATATTCAGTTAACTCCTTAATAAAAAGGTGTAAAAGTCCGTGTAAAGACAATTTTAACTGTTTAAATGTATTGCTGAAAAGACGCTACAAAGACTGTGAATATGTAGTACTGAATTGTGGAGTTTGACAGTTTACACAGTTTTTTCCACAATTTTTGTGTTCAAGATTTTTTGGGCGGGCCTGAAATTATGTCTCGATGACGCACAGAGCATGGCCCCTCCCCAAACACTATAATAACAGTGGTTCGGCCGCTCAGTCGCAAATATTACTGTTAGTTACTACAGCCTATATTTTGCTAACTAGCTATGCCTTCGTCACGTAGGTTGCGGTAA
>JAHKKF010504018.1:0-11960 GCA_019740295.1 Labeo calbasu
GAGAGGCAAATATTTTTTGACACACTGAATCAATTGCTTCACAAAATGATTTGCTATTATGATGCTTGAAGCACCACATGCTGATGATTCCTGCTGGTCAAAACTGTGTAAATGCAGCAAAACCTCAGGCTAAACTCACATAAAAACACCTTTTACACACCAACTGCAAAGGTTTTATTGAAAGTTTATTATATTAAATGCAGTTACAAGTAATCAAATGTAATTAAATATGAAGGGTCTTGTTTTGTTGTTTGTTTTTTTTAAGGAGAACTCGGATAAACAGGCGATAAGAGACTATTAGCTGCTGTTCTTACTTATTTATTGTGCAAATGTGTCTTTAAAAATGTCTACAAATTTAGTGAGATTCAGTAAAAAAAAACATAGACATGGGTTCATTAAGATTGCCCCCTAGCAGCAAATCATTGAAATTTTGAAACATATCGAAACGGTTATGAAGTAACAAAGCCTTGTTTCCCAAAATCACATGGCAGTTTGATACTCACTCCAATCCTCTGGTTCAAAACAAATTTGCAAAGGTTTCAAAGCTTTACAAAGCAATACTTCGAATGCACCCATCATAACCTTAGTATTACTATAGAACTTTGTGTGTGGGATTGTCTCAACATAAAGGGTTTGTTTTGTGGACAATAAAATGTGTATCAATCTAACTAAATAGGTTAAATTGCTGAACTAGCTGTTGTTTCTCACAATCCTCATGCATTTGAAGTGTATCGTTGTGAGGGTCAGTTTGTACAATCAGCTACAACAGAAACTCACACAATATGTGCTTTCAAAAAGGGCTGCGTGTTTTAGACACAGTTTGGGTTTAAAATCACAGAAGCTTTAATCTAAGCAAAGATGGTTTACTCAAACAAACAGTCCTGCCAAACATGCCAAACATGAGAGGTTTGGTTACCATGGCCACCTATTGGTAAAACAATGCCTGCAATTAGCGGAGCTTTTCTGATATTGCAATTGCAATTATAATGTGTGCGGTAATAGATTAGGGTCAGTGATTTATGGTGTAAATTAAACCGCAATTAAATCAGAGTTCATTTTCTTCTTTGTAATACGAGAGCAATGTTAAATCGAAATTGCATCAAAACAATAGATTTGAACCGCTGTAATTTCCGAACTATGCCACGCATTATGAACCAGTTAATCGCCAGTTTTCTTCCTTGGCGATGTTAACCTTTTCTTAACATCACCTGTTCAGATGTCACATTGAAGTGCTTCCTTTTCTTTCCTGTTACACACTCAAGGCTATCTGGGGGAAATGTTTAACACAACTCTTTTATTCCTCCGTCCTTCAGCTATAATATATATTAATCATTTGATACTGCTGTTACTGAGAGTTGCGTTGTAATCGGACTGCCCTTTCCCACTGGCAGAGTTAATTAAGTGTAAAATGGATGGAGGTGGGAGGGACAGGAGGGGTGGGAGGGGGGGCGATGGGAACGAAAGCTTGGCAAGGACCCCGATACTCGAAGCACACAGTCTACTGAGGGGATCAGGACACCGATGGGGCCTTCATCTGCCACTCAAACTCGGACCAGCACAGCAAACTTAAGAGAAGATGGATTACGGCCATTTGTGATGCTATTAGTGCTATTGAGTGGGTCTGTTGCTCACCGCAGCTTTTACTGGCCGGTCCAGGATCAGCATGCTGAGTGCTGACATTGAAGACCAAAGCAAGCTGTCCATTTGGTTTCCAAAAAAGAGTGACTCAACCTACAGAGTTAAGTGTTTTTTGCTTTTTCTAATGAAAAATTGATGCATGTTATGCAGTGTGACCAAAAAATCACTTAAAAGGTCTTTGCTCCCTTTAGAGGAGACAAGGGAGGCGGTGTCTCCTCAGAATATTGTCTGAGAAACAAAAAATCATAGTACAGAAATCAAATAACACCAATACTGCAAAAGTGTATCAATCATTTGTTTTCCTAAAGAAACACTGTCCAACAGTGACACCAGCAGGCAAAGTTACAGCGAGAGTCTGCGTCTCTTGCGCCTCCCCTGAGCCCACTGAGTTTTAACAGACTCTCTACACTGTAAAAAACTATTTGTTGAGTCAACTTAAAGTAATTTGTAACCTGGGTGCCTTAAAATTTTAAGTTCAGTCAACTCAAAAAAAGTTTATTAAACTTTGAATGTTAAATTATACTTTAAATTATAAATTATATAAGTGACAACTTAGATATTTGAGTTGAATCAACTTAAATTTTTAAGGAAGCTGGGTTACTTACCGATCTGTAAAGTTTAGCAAACACAAATATCTAAGTTGTTACTTAGTACAACTTAACATTTCAAGTTGACTAAACTTATTTTAGTTGACTGAACTTTAAATTTTTAGGCAGCAGGGTTACAAATTATTTTAAGCTGACTCAACAAATTGTGTTTTTTATTTTTTACGGTGTAAAGCGTGCGGTGAGTTTGGTGGGGGGTAATTGAGAATGAATGGAGAAAAGTCACATGAGAGGAAGCAACGCCTCCATCGCGATATGATTGGATGAGTAGTTATGTTCGACTGTGATTGGTTAATGCGATAAAACCCGCCTCTTGTGTTTGTGAGGTTCCACGTTCGTAAATCAGTCTAAATGAACAATATAATGGCGTTAATGGGAAGACTAATTTTAAAAAATAAGTAAACAACTCACATATTTAACCATGTCAAAATAAGACTTAAAATGGCATGAAAAATTAATTTGTAATAAATAATAATTAATTTGTGGGAGTTTTTTTGTGAGTAAATAAATTAAAGTAAATTTCTGCATCTGTGACCAATATTTACAGAGCTTTGATGACTGATGATCTGAAAAATTCAAAAACATTTAGAAGTAAACTTTTAAAAAGAATAGCTAAATATAAGTTCACAAATAAAATATATAGTTTAAATTGTTACTTAAGTTATTATTTTTTAAAAAATGTAAAAAGTTTAAAAACACTAACTTGATGACATTTATTGGCTTTAATAAATAGAATTTTGATTACATTGTTCATGTAAAAAAAAAATATATATATAAATATATATATATATATATATATATTTCTGATAGTGTACGCAATGTTTATTTAACCAAGAAAATGTGACTGGGACATGAATTTACATTTTATTTAAAAAAAAAAAAAAAACTTGAGCCTGGAGGATCTTTCTAACGATTACATTTTACCCTGACTTTGCAGAGCAGAGCTGAATACAATAAAAGGTTTTTGCCCTTCACTAAACAGAAATTTGGGGTAGAAAAAAAATCACTAAGAAGTGCTTGTAGTTTATACAATTCAAACAAATGGCTAGTGGCACATTGAATTACATGTACGGTGATCATATGTCCGCTTTTTCCCAGGTATGTCCTGCCAGGATTTCTTAATTTCCTAAAACATCCAGTTTTTGGGTTTGTTTTCCTATTGATAGTTTCTTGCCCTCATACATAACATGTATGCTTTTTTGCATTGCTTTGACTGTTCTATGTAGGTCCCATCTTCTCACATGCCATAGTTGGTCGCTGCACAATGTCTACAACTACTTTTTAGCCATTACCTTTGCAAGTATGAAAACAACAGGAAAGCAAAACTAAAACCTAAAAAGAACTTTTTAGGGAATTTAAAAATTCCAGCCAGTGAAAAAGAGGATGTACGGTAATTAAATGTGAAATTTTTAAATAGAAAGACTGACGTTTATTTTTCTTGTAAAATGTATTCCACAAGTCTTAGTTTTATGTACTTTTTTTTTTTAAATGCATTTTTTACAGTGTTTTACAGTCCAAAACACCACTGGACCTAACTGACTTTCAACATTTAACAAAAACATAAATATTTTTACAATTTTTTTGTATAGAATAAATAAAGAGGATGAGTAAAGAGTGACAGAATGTAATTTTCTGAGTGACCTCTCCATTTAAAACCAATGAAGTGAAGGTTTGCATGCTTATTAATGTATGTCTCGCTTGTGTTTTAAATCTGTCATCAAAGTTTGCGGTCCAACCCAAGCTTTTTCTGGGCCGTTCTGAGGGAACTTTCACAGAGGTGGTAAAGGATTGGCAGTAAATTGAAATGACACTCCAAGAGATTAAGAAAGGCATTTCATCAGCATCTGAATTCATAGGACATATACGCCTCCAGATAAGAGGCGAACCAGAGATGCCAGTTTAATTAAAACTATCAGTGAACAACCCTGTTAAGGACAGAGAACTGTTTGCCTCATCAACACTGTTTTTAATGACTCCCCTATCTCGAAATCTATTCTTGTCCTGTTGTCTAATGAAATGAGGCCACTGGTGATACTTCACAGAGTTCATGTAACATGTTTACATGTTATCATGATTCATTAGAAAAGTAATAACAAGAAGAATGTGCAATTACAAACAGCTCGACAAAGCAATTACATATCAAGTACATGTTGTTCATTAGAAGTACCCTGCTTAATTAATTAGAGAGAATTACATGAAAACGAATGTAAGTGTGACAGCGTTGCTCTACAGAAGAGTTGCTGTTATATGACGCTCTTGATCAATTCATTAAAATTCGCAATGCTGATTCATCGTTAATTCTGCCCCATAACAAAATCTGAGTTTGGTTCTCCCATCTTTGTTGCAAATACAAAAAGGCTTTGCTGATTAAAACAAGCCAGAATGTGTCAAGCCAGAATTAAGGTGGAATAAATTTTTACACAATAAATAACATAAAAAGCTGTAAAATAATCATAATAATTATAATAAAATCTCTTCTCATCCACCCTGATAAGTTGACAGCCACTGAACCAAGGAGACCAGAAATTAGTGTTCATTTTCTTATTTGGCTCTGACAGGTCTAGACTAGTGATTGATCAGACTATGCACATTTGTTTTCCTTATTATAGTATAGTGTTTTCCCACAGTAGCTATTATTGGTAGTTTTTCTATACTGTATAGGGCTGGTAGTATTTTGTAGTGTTTGTTCTGGGTTCCCAAGGCCAAAGGCACACGGAATCATTATCCAAATATAAGAACTTTTATTTGATGGATGGGTTGAAATTGTACTTTTGAGAATCGCTCATTTAATAAATAAAGACACTTGCTTGGTTTAAACATCGACCCTTTGAAATAACAAAGTGCAAACTGAATACAATACAGAAATAAAGTGAATTATATGGAGAGAAGCAAATCTCTTGACGACAGATGCCAATCAAATGGAAACACACTTGGAATTTTGCTGCTAGATCTATTATATAGACGTGTTCACGATCTCTTTCACTCTCCTTAATGTGGGTCCGGGAGAGAGAGAGAGAGAGAGAGAGAGAAAGAGAGTGAGAGAGAGAAAGAGAGATAGAGAGAGCATTACACAAACACCAAGATCACCATCAGGTTTATTATAGTTAACTAAAACTAAAACCATAGAAAGTTCTGTTACTTGAAGTAAAATAAACTTTAACTGAAATAAAATAAAATATTAAAAAGCCTATTTTATTTAAGCTAAATTAAGCTAAAAAAACAGCTTCATTTCAACTTCAAGCATTAAAATAACTAAAACTGAAAAAAACTATACAATAATAAAAAGAATAATAATAATAATAATGACAAAAACACAACAAAATTAATACAAATTTAAAAAAAACATGAAGTATAAACTAAATAATAAATAATAGTAATAAAAAGCTATAATAGTATGTCAATTATGCTGAAATAACACTGAAAAAAAATCATATTAATATTATTATAATATAATTTACACAAAATCTATTTAACAAGGAAATATGCATGCTCCTACATTGTTAAATTAATACAACTGTATTTTTTATATATTTAAAGGCACTGGATTACATTTTAAGGAGAAAGGGGAATTCCCTGGCAACCATCACTTCTGTTTGAATTTTATTTAAAAGGTTATTTTGTTCTTATGTTGTTTTCATTTATGCTCCGTAGAGTGTTTTATGTCGCTTAGTTAATGCTTGTTGCATTATTTTACTGTCATTTGCATTAACATGATGGTGTTTTGTCTGTACTTATTGTTGGCACCAACTTTAAGTCATCATGGCTTTCCATTGATCCACATGTTACTAACAGAACATCGTACAGTAACAAATAGATAGCTCATAATAAGTCATTCATATAATAGTATTACATAAATACATGACATGCACAGTTAGGAAATGTAAAATATGCAATCATCAAAATACCCTCGTAACATCATGACTCGATTTCCCACGGTAAAGTACTGGCAACCACAGTTGCTACCCAACATTTAACATTTTACAGTGCAGCAACGGCCACACAATAATCTCCCATACAGCTGTTCTCCAGTCTGAACTGTGGAGCTGTCCACTGCCAGAGGTGCTGAAACACACAATCCCTCAGCGGGACTTCTTATCTCTTTTGTGAAAACGCTCAAAGATAAACACTGAGCAATAAGATACGAATGCTCGCGAGTTCAGAAGTTGTTTTGAAGACATACCATTGCATATGGACAAATGAGAATGCACGCGATGGAAATGCCTAGAGTGGGAAGCCGATCGAAGGAGGGGTTGAACGGGGAAAAGACACATTTTTTCCAGAAATCCATACCTCATGTAAGGTTTGTTAGCGAAATACGCGAACTGTTTGCGAATTGACAGGTGATCAGGAGGCTTTAGCAGCAGCCCTAGACATCGGCAGCTGTGCCTTTAATGGCCGCAACTTGAACGAGGGTTATTGAAATGCACCCCACGCACAAAATCCAGCACCCCACCACCACCGCACTGAGCCCCAAACACACACTATACGCCGTCACATCAGCAACTCACCTTCAGCGCCTCGATGTCCAGCGATGCTGATCGCTCCATATAGAAAGATAAAGTCTAACACAAAAGTTGTATATCTAGCCTTGTAGTTCCCGAGCGAAAGCCAGCCCAGTTCTCCGAGCTGCGGCGGATTCCCTCAGTCTCATTCCCGCTGATCACGACTCCAGCGATAGCCTCAACTATTCAATAGCCTATTTGAAATATAACTAGTCACTCAGAGTGTCCCAACAGCAGTAACGTGACATAAACAGACTTGTGTGTCCCTCTCCGTTTTCCTCTCCAAAGGCAAAAGTGTTTCCGTCAGTAAGAGACCGTGTTGTCATTGAGAGCGTTGAGCGCGGGAATGGCACATTTGCAGCAAGCCCTGGTTGATCAGTCTTTCAAATCAACCTTTTGCGGTATATTTAACGAAATCGGTTCGATTCGAGCAGGCGGATGAGAAGGAGGCTGTCAGCTCCTTGCTGTGATTCGGCTGATTTATTGATTGATTGATTGATCGTTTGATTAGACAAGGCGCACTCCGCTGCTGCCCTACTTGGTGATCTCCAGAAACCTCCCGTATCCAAACGCGCTCCTCCAGCCGAGTCCCGGTGCTCTGAATACGGACTCTGTGTCTGGGAGAGGGAGTCTGAGGAGGGAGGGATGGAAGAAAAAAGGGGGAAGATCTTCCTCGAGTGGACTGTGGGTGAATGTATCTGTCTTTGGCGGCGCGGTGACTATCCAGACTAGCCAGCTGACTTGCACAGTCCCCTTAGTCTTCTGCGTGGAGATGCGAGCAGGTTCTTTTCATCACTCAAAAAATAAACTGTCCTGCGAGTTATTCTCCTGGGTCCTAGAGCCACGAGGGGAGAGAGAGAAAGAGAGGGAGAGAGCGAGAGAGAAAGAGAGAGAGACTCTTGCCCGCATACTGAGCTGATCCGCAATGCTATTTAAGTTTTAATTCGCATGCGTGTGTGTTGCATCTCAAGTGCATACTGTTGACTTGTCCTCTTAAACAATTTTCAAAGTGAACATTTCAGTGCAGGACATTCAGTATTAGTAAATAATGTACAACAATCTACTGCAAATCGTTGGTTAACTGTAAGTTACCATACAATGTTAAAAACTGTATTTTAAAAGACAATATGTGTAAAAATATTTTTCAAAAACAAATGGAAATAATGTATTACCTTAGAATTCTATGGAGAAATTTATATTTAAAAAGCACATGTGTGCATTTACAGTAAAAATATTGTATATATATATATATATATATATATATATATATAGGCTATATGACATATGCTTAGGAAGTTAGGAAATGTAAAATACAATGACATCCTGTCCAGTTTTGGCAACCACAGAAGCCAGTTTTTACTGTACATTTAACAAACAATAAAGAAATAAATAGGCTGTGACAATTAATACACACATGGTATGTAGTTTAAGATGAGAAATGTGAAAATGACATTAAAAAAGTGCTCTAAAAATAACCTACACAGCAGTATTACAGCTGAAATCATTGTTCCGAAGGCAGGGCTTGCATTAGGATCTTTTTTCACTGTGCCACTCCGCAATTAATCATTCCTTGGCATGGATTTTACATGCGCACCTGACCTCAGCTGGGTATATTGTGCCAGCCCCAGCTACGGTGACGTCAACTCCCAGTCTAGGACCCAAATTAACAGCCCACCGTAAAGTGAGCTGAAGCGACAGTGAGACAGATTTCAAGTGGAACAGCTCAACAGCAATCGTGTGTGTTCGAGCATCCGTGCGTGTCTGTGTGAGAGAGATATTCACATGCAGTCGGGGAAGGCTAAGAGAGACACACGCAGAGAATATGTAGGTTTAAATATTGTGTCCTAGATAAATGGAAATCATACATCATCCTCTGTCTTGCAAATTTTGGCCTGTTATTTCTGGATGAGGTTCAACTAAATGTATGCCGCGTTCAGCTGAGGTTGTCTGTCTAGCCATTTGCGTGTCTGTGTGTGAGAGAGATTATTAAAGGCGTAGCTCATCTAAAAATTTGCTCAGGAGTTTGTTTCTTCATTGGAACAGATTTGGGTGAATTTAGCATTAAATCACTTGCTCACTGATGGATCCTCAGCAGTGAATGGGTGCCGTCAGAAAGAGAGTGCAGATAATTCACATGACTCCAGTTCATCAGTTAATGTCTTGTGTAGTGAAAAGCTGTATGTTTGTAATAAAGACATTTTTAACTTCAAGCAATTGCTTCAGGCTAAAATACAAGTCCTCTATCCATAAAATGGCTTTCTCCAGTGAAAAAGTCTGAATAGGGAGAGAAATATGCACAGAACAAGCACCACAAGCGAAAACATTCCAAAATAGTTCTAAATAAAAATTGGATTTTGATGTAAGAGGAAAACAAGGACTTCTTCACTGGAGGAAAGCATGCATATTTTAACCAGAAACAACAGTTTGATGGTGGATTTGTTTCTTATATACAAACATCTTTTCACTTCACAAGATGTTAATTGATGGACTGGAGTCATGTGGATGGCTTGTGAACTATTGTGTTGTTTTTATCAGCGGTTTAAACTCTTATTCTGATGGCACCCATTCACTGCAGAGGATCCATTAGTGAGCAAGTGATGCTAAACTCATTTGCATCTTTAAGTACATTTTCAGCAAATTTTCATTTTTAAGTAATACGTTTCTTTAGAAGGTAAGTGTATTCATATTCATTTTATAAACATCTGCAAAACATGCCCTTGTGTTTATAATAGACAGCCTATTAAATCTGAGTCAGACAGACAGAAGACCACTTACACACTGATGAAAGAGAATCTAAACCATTTAATTATAACATAAAATGAGTGAAGGCATTAAAAATGACTTAGTCTGACATTTGCCACACACATCTGTGTGGTGAATGACATCTGTGTTTACCCTGTCTGACCGTATATTCATTCTGCATAGAGACGCGTGCTGGCCAAATGAAAGACATCATTTGCTGCAGAGGTATGAGTGAGTCAGGTCCTTAGGGGGAAATGGAACAGACCAACCATGCACTCGGCTTGTACGTGAGCTAATAAAAAATGATGAAAGAATAACTTAATATGGCTGATGGGTTATTTATGCCATCTAGGAACATACTGTTCTTAAGACATACGGTATGTCCTTTTACAGTTATTACGGGAGAGGCTAATATTTCTTTATTTAAACATGCATCATGCATTAATCTGTCATGCATAAACATTTTATCTTTTGCGCACAGTCATATACAGTATACATGCGAGCATCAGAGCATGCAAAGCGTACTGTAGTAGTCATAGCATTTAACCTTTAGGCAGTTTGTTACAAGGACATTATTTTCTCTTACAATCAAATGTGAGATGCTGTAAATAGCTGCGCTCCACCTTTTAATGCTTTCTATTACCCTACTGCCCTCTCAGCTGCTGCTTGAGTAAAACAACTCAAAGCTGTATTATGACAAAGAAAAAGGAAAAATAATACATGATAAATATCATAATATACCATAATTCTACAGTGTACTCTATGTTCTTCCCAATATGTCCAGGAGATGTTCAATTTACCATTTAATCTTCTACTACTCAAGAGAGAAATTACAATAAATCAACAGATTTGGACTTTTACCACTGTGTAGGATCTGTTTTACTGTAAAAGACAGCTATTTCACCAATTATTTTGGTTTTAATGAAAACAAATAAATCATAATTATTATTTATGCATTGTAATATTATAAATAACACATTGTTTAACCCTTAGGAACATTACATAAGCATTTCAAATTTCGTTTTTGCTATGTCATGCATTCTCCACGTTAAGTATCATTCTATGATACAAAACACTTTTTGGGTTTGCCCCCCATTGGCAGGAACTGGAGATACAGCAAGGCAACATATAAACGTACAAACATATAAATCTTCCTCACTTACTGCTAAGGCTCTGACAAAACTGTATTTCTAAAGCACAGTTTACAAGGAAAAAAATCTTATGTAATACTGAATGACTAATAAAGTTACTCCTGAGGCATTTCAAAGGATTTTACTTGATATTTCAAGCGTTCTAAAATTCCGAGAAATACTACAAGTCCCACAAAGCGATTGTGCGGTCTCTGATTGGACGGGATTGTGGCCAATCATAGCGCTCAGCACTACTGATGCGATAAGAGCATCTTCCATCATGGCGGTGGTATTCAAGGGATTCCCATTCAACCTGCCGTTTGCATCCATATTGTTGATTCTGCTGCTATGTCTTCAGTCTGGAGGAGGTCAGAAGAAAAAAGAGGTACTGATGCTTTCATGACGCTGCCTTTCACAGCACCCAGTGATGTTAATTTCTGGTAAAATCCTACGTGTTCGCGTCCAACTCGAGCATCTGTATTGTAAGAACACCGGCGCAGTTAAATGATGTTGACATATAAATGACATAGAGACGGCTGTTTATACAGGTGCACAGGAAGAACAAAACGCTGTTTTAATATAAACATAGTTTTTGCATTAATGTTCTAGCAGAATGTCCCTTGCGATTTATCCTCGCTAGTGTCAGTTCCATTGTGGTTGTGAACGCAGCCGAGTGCGCCTGTCCGTGTGACGTCTGATCCGTGCCCTTATAATCATAAACTGTTCTGTGGAATAACGAACGTTAAAAAAAAGTAGTTGTTACGAAGTTTGATATTTGAAAAAGTGGCGCTATTCATTTCTGTTTTTTAAATTCTGTATTAACGGCATTATTTATTTGTATTTTTAAATATCATTAGCATGTTTGACTGTTGTAATATTTCAATGATACTGGTACTCTACACAATTAAATTAACACTAAAGTTATTTTATAACATTTCTTTGGTAATTTAGATTTTATTTTTTTTATTTTATTATTATTTACTTGCATTTTAAGTTCATTAAGCGCAATCATTTCATTATAAATACAGTAAAAACAGGAGATTTTTCAAATATAATAATAAATTACAATTTAAAATAACTGTTTTCTGTTTTAATATTAGTTTAAAATGTATTTTATACCTGTGACGGCAGTGCTGAATTTTCCATTTTAGTCTTCAGTGTCAAATGATTATTAATAAATCATTCTAATATGCTGATTTGGTACTCCAGAAACATTTATTGTTATTCTTAGTGAACAATTAATGTTGAAAATATTCTTAATATTTTTGTAGTAACTGTATTTATTTTAATTCTATATTAATGGTATTATTTAAAAGCCCATTTATTAATTGCATTATTTTTTA
>JAHKKF010504024.1:0-19892 GCA_019740295.1 Labeo calbasu
GTAGAATCCATAATCCAAAATTCTGTATTTTTTTATATTTTTATTACAGTGGAAATTAGCTTAATAAATATTAGTATATTCATCTCAAACTGATTTATTTTAACTGGCCATAAATTACAGAATATATGACTGATTCTTCAATTTTCAAGAAGTATTTTGAAAGTTACGCTGATCAGTTACTAATTACTGTATTAGAAAATACAGTATTTATTTCAGTCCCACTTTATGTTAGGTGGCCTTAACCATGATGTACTTATATTCTGTACCACCACGCCAGCAGAGGGAGCCCTTGCTCAAGTACTGTTACCGCTCCCTCTGCTTCCTCTTTGGTGACTTCCTGTCCAAACAGGCATTTGCGAAGCATTGTTTTGGCTATGTGGACTCTACCAAGCGTGTTCCTTGTTTCATTGCAGTTATTGTCCATTGTCGTTGTTTTGTTCCATTGCCATAGTTTTGGCTTGTTTCTTTGCCATAGTTTTTGCTTTGTTTCATTGCCTAGTTTATTTTGTTACTTTGGACTGCTCTCTTGGATTTCAACCTTGGACTGCTTACCCTGTTTTTATAATTGTATCGCCTGCCACCCCAGGGCCTGCTCATGTCACGCCTGCCACCCGCCGCCCCAGGGCCTGCTTACGTCACGCCTGCCGCCTGCCGCCCGCCGCCCCGGGCCCTGCTCACGTCACGCCTGCCGCCCGCCGCCCGCCGCCCCAGGGCCTGCTCACATCACGCCTGCCGCTCCAGGGCCTGCTCTTGTCACACCTGCCACTTCAGGGCCTGCTCTCGTCACGTCTGTCCCTCCAGGGCCTGCTCTCGTCACGTCTGCTGCTCCAGGGCCTGCTCTCAAGATGGCCACCCTTCCAGAGTCTGCACCTGTCATGGCCGCCCTTCCAGAGTCAGTTCCCAAGACGGCCGCCACACCTGAGCCTAGCCATGCCAAGGTCAACTTACAAGAATCTTGTCCCATCATGGCTGCCATACCCAAAGCAAGTCAAGTCACGGCTGAACTTCCTGTGTCAAGTCAAGTCACGGCTGATCTTCCTGAGTCAAGTCAAGACACAGCTGCACTCCTAGCAGAGCCTCTTCACGACATGGCTGCTATCGTAGAGCCAAGCCACGGCTGTCCTGCCAAAACCTTGCCAAGCCACGCCCGTCATGCCGGAGCCTCGCCTGGTCTCGTCTCATCTGTCAGAGCCTCACCAGGTCCTGTCTGACCTCCCAGAGTCACGTCACATATTAGCTGATCTCCCAGAGCCATGTCATGTCATCACTGCCACTCCAAAGCCTCAACCTATCATGATCGCCAGTGTGATGGACCCACCACTCATGTCAGTGCGAGCTGCTGGCATCCCTGTAGTCCCAACGCTCCCAAGCCATGCAGAGCCCACGCTCTTAAACCTCACAGCCTCTATACCCTCAAACCCGGCGGGTATCCCACTGTCTACTGTGCTGCCAGTAATGGCGGTGGCCATTTTGAGCGTGTGGGCTGCACACTGCACTCCAGAGGCCTCGTCTGTCCATGAGTCTGCGCCAGAGGCCTCGTCTGTCCACAAGTTTGCGCCAGAGGCCTCGTCTGTCCACGAGTCTGCGCCAGAGGCCTCTCCTGTCCACAAGGCGGCGTCTGCTGCAAAAACTCAGAGGGTGGCAGCTCCTGCT
Organism: Labeo calbasu; assembly: GCA_019740295.1. NCBI lineage: Eukaryota > Metazoa > Chordata > Actinopteri > Cypriniformes > Cyprinidae > Labeo > Labeo calbasu. The sequence goes on from JAHKKF010504024.1 coordinate 1,654, forward strand.
GCAGAACTTCCAGAGGTGACAGCTTTCTGTCCTGTCACAGCCATGGAGGCCACCTCTGAACTGTCTGCCTGCCATGTCACGGTCAAGGAGGCCAATCATGAACTTTTTGCCTGTTCCGTCATGGCCAAGGAAGTTGTCCATGAACTCTCTACCTGTCCTGCTCTGGCCAAGAAGGCCAGTCCCGTACCCCCTAACTGTCCAGCCACGTTCAAAAGGGTACCTCTATTGTACCCCTGAACTCTCTGCTCTGCCGTGGGGATTCCTGCTCTCCTCTGTTCTGCTGTGGTGGTCGTCTGCTTCACAGTGGAGATCTTCGAACTCGTCTGTTCCATTGTGGGGATCTTTGCTCCTGTCTACTCTGCTGTGCTGGTTACCAGCTCCATACGGGTTCCCGCCCTGCCAGCTCAACCATGTTCTACTGCTCCACTGTGGTGCTCACCAGCTCCATCTTCTACCAGTGGTCTTCTGCTCCGTCATGTCTCCCTGCTCTGCCTGCCCCGGAGAGGCTCCCATGGCTCCAGGCTCCTCGGGATCTAACATGGTGGCTCCAGTGCTTCATTGTCTGCCTCTGTTCCACGGCCCAGGTCCTCCAGTGTTTAACTGTCTGACTCAGCTCCACGGCCCAGGTCCTCCAGTGTTTCATTGTCTGTCATTGCTCCACTATCCTGGTCCATTTCCACTGCATGGACCTGGCCCCCCCATCCCACCCCCTGGTCTACCTTTGTTCCCCCACCCTCCTGGGCTGTTGTTGTTTTTTTTTTGTTTTTTTTTTGTTTTTGTTTAGGGGGGGGGTTCTGTAATGCCACGCCAGCAGAGGGAGCCCTTGCCCAAGTACTGATTGTTACCGCTCCCTCTGCTTCCTCTTTGGTGACTTCCTGTTTGGCAGCCATATAAAGAGGGCCATGCCAAACAGGCATTCGCGAAGTATTGTTTTGCCTATGACTCTACCAAGTGTGTTCTTTGTTTCATTGCAGTTATTTTATATTGTCATTGTTTTGTTCCATTGCCATAGTTTCGCCTTGTTTCTTTGCCATAGTTTTTGCCTTGTTTCATTGCCTAGTTTATTTTGTTACTTTGGACTGCTCTCTTGGATTTCGACCTTGGACTGCTTACCCTGTTTTATGATTGTATCGCTGCCTGCCTCGACCCTCTCCAATGTTTTGGATTACGCTTTTGTCTTGCCCTTGGATGTTACTGTTTGCTGGTGTCCGACCTTGCCTGTTTTGACCAAGATCTGTATAAGAAAGCTCGCATTTGGATCTATCCACACTGTCTGTCGAGTCTGTTCATATTTAAAGTAATCATTTGATACAATGCACATATTACATACATACATACATACATGTTTTTACATTGTAATTATATACAATAAAATACCTGCATTTAATTACATCTGTTAGTAATTTCTATAATTACATTTATAGTTACACTGTTGACCCATCCCTTACACTTTAACCCACCCTTAAACCTACCCATACCACCAAACCTGTCCCTTACCTTACCCGTATCAAACATCAATAGCAGCAAAAGAGTTTTGCAATATAAAATGAACACAGTAAGTACATTTGTACTTATATCAAAAAATAAGTACATAGCAGTTAAGGCCACCTAATAAAAAATTCTTCTGTGAAACACAAAATTAGATCAAATAGGACAAAATCTGACCTTCTGTTTTTTTTTTTGTTTTTTGTTTTTTTCATAAAAGTAAAACAAAATGGTGATCTTTTGAAGGATCTAAGGATCCTCAAATGCATTCTGTGTGTTTTGCTTCAAGAGAGCAACCATACATTTATTTTACTTTCTTCCTTTTTATATTAATTTATTTATTCATTCATTTATAATAATTTATAATTGAATCGTTTTACAATTCCATTTGATCATTTAATTATTTATAATAATAATTTTAGCAATTTATACAGTAGTCAACACTTGAAACACCTTATTACAACCTATATTTACATTTTAAAGTTAAGCGCCCTCTTGCAGGTATAAAAATAATGACAGTGTCTTGTTCTGTCTCTCCATCTGTTAGACTAATTTGCTGACTAGTTGTTCTGTTACCAGATAAAATGGATGTTTTCTGACAGGATCTGGCTGGATCTTAATCTAACACTTTAAATATATCTATATATACAAAAAAAAAAAAAAAGTATTCCATATCATTGATGTGCAATATAATTTTATAATAAAGTGCTTTAGCTTTGTGTGACAAACAACCCATAATTTCCTGTGTGTCAGAGCTTTCAAATCTCGCATATCTCTAATGTATATCGGTTTGTGTTTGTTTGGATTGCTAGGTTTGGTCATATGCCATCTCCATTCTTCTATATTCACTGCATACTGCAGGTTATTTCAGCTGCAGTCTAAGACTTTTACAAGTCAACAACGAAAAAAGATTTCCATCCAGATTCTCCTGCTTGCTTCTTATTCCCATCTCCAAAATCTGTAAATCAATTCCCAAAAGTGTGCCCTCTGCCCAGGGCCATGATGGACCTTCTAAATTCATCAGTGCGGTATGTGGCAGCCATGTTACTTCACACTTAACCTTCTTGTGAAATTGCTCAGAAAAATTTTGCCCCAATTTTTGAGGGAGCACAGTCACCCAGGCACTTCGTAAAGCAGCATAGCATTCACTCTGCAAATATCAGCGCCTGAGGGGCTGTTTGTTTGCCACTGTAATGTCTTTCTCCATAAATCCATCACTCATACCGTGACGTAAACGTTTGGAGAGAACAAACTCAGCTTCCGCACTTGGCACACGTTCAGCGCTGAGACTCTTAATTAGATAAATTGAATAAAGCATTCAATGGCATATGAAACGGGAGGAAGAATAACAGCTACACTGTTGTCAAAATGTCCATGTTTGTGAGTACACTGATCTCCAGCATCTGTGAGGCAAATGTGATGTGTGCTGGTCATCTCTGATGGGTGAAACATTTGATCTTGTCTGATTTGTAGAATAGAGCTTGTATTCACATAGTTAATTAGGGACACTGATCAAAGATCTGAGTCATCTCTTTCTTTTACTGCATGTAGCCCTTTCCGAAGCTACTCTGTCAATGCTTATTCAGTAGCATCAGAGTGATTTGTGCTTTAGCTTACTGAATGTATTATTACAGATCTGCAGTACTGTTTGAGCTCTGTAATATGGCATTTTAAAATGAATATGCCTGTGTTGTTGTTTAAGAAAATATTTCTGCACTGTAAGAAAATTAAATAGTAGCAGAAAATACAGTGGTAATGGTAGTTTTCTCCCAGGACATTATCCGTTAAGTTTACGAACATTTCCTTTAACACTAAAACAGAACACAGTTTGTCATTCAAAATACGGGTTAAATAAATCCTTCATGTTAACAATGTTCTCTTTTTTTTAAAGACTATACAGTTCTTTGCAGTAATATGCTCTGGCGCATACATTTGATTAATTACAACTTGATTATTTACACAATAATGAACAGGACAACAGGACAAAAATAAAGAGCTAAGGTAAGCCATGGCTCAGGGTTAGTAATTTACATACAGATGAGATTACAATAAAACATGACAAAATTCATCAAATCTATTGATAATATTTACTGCCAATATTGATTATTTGTGCTGTACACCAAAAATGATGTCACTTCCATCCTTTCCCTGATGTCATTAAAGAACTGCCTTTTGTTAGTAAAGGGCATTTTACAAAAGATTAAAAAATAAATAAATTATATAAGCATTTTATTTTAGATTTAGTTTTTAGTTCATATTTATAGTCAGTACATCTAGGGACATGGAAAATCTTCCCAAGCTAAAGTACATACCGATAATGTGTACAAAGCCATGTTATTTTCATTAAATAAATAAATAAATAAGGTTTAAAAAGGGAATAACAGGAATGACTCATCTGTAATCTGTAATAGGCCTCTCTCCCTTTTTAAATAATGGGATACATTTAAATGGACATAGAGAAATTACATGTTCTTTCTGTATAAAAAGTGTTACTAAACTTGCCTTTACTCCTGAGAACAAGGCTGTTGAAAAGGCTTTCAGTTATAGGATGATAAGAATTGATCTCTACATCTTTTAAAAAATCTTTAAAACAATATAATAACATAAAAGGAATGATCAAAAAATGTCCTCAGTTACTTCAAAAACGATTTAATTGGCTTTCTCAGCTTTCAAACTGTTCACTTTAAAGCTGTGTAAGCTTTAGGATGTTTTTCAATGTATTGTTCTATTGCTCTTTCTTCATTTACTCTGAAATGACCAACCCATTAACAGCACACACAAACAGATGATGAAAAGATGAGTAAAGCATTGATTATAGCATCAATATATATACATAATATCAATGAGTGCTACTTTTCGTTTTGAGTTGTTGCCAGAGCAAAGAGCACATTAAAAGGTTTATGATGAACCATTATATCACTCTAAATCAAGACAGGAGAAATATTTAAAGCCGAGATGCTGTTGATCTTTCACCCTCTATTAATTATTCTGAAGATAAATGCCATTGCAGAGATGTAAATGACAGCAATGTGTTGGCCACTGATCCTCCGGCAGTCACACTCCAGGGTAATTTATTATTGTATGCATAGACACAATGAACAAGCTCCCATATATATGGGCCTACATCTAGATTTATGCAGTTCATTTTCAGTTTTGCAGCTTTTATAAAATTTTGTTATTTCTATAAAGGTAAATTCTGCTTTGGTCTTTCATGTCATTGGTTTGGCATGTTTATTATGGCTAATATTATGAAATTACTAAGAAACGCTTTCATGAAAACCAAGATATGCATCATGATGATAATTAAATGATTTCACATACAGTTGAAACATACACATAAAAAAAAAAATGCATGCAACTGAACAATGCACTAACATTTTTCTGATTGTTTATGATTGTTAAATAATACAATCATAGTCACTAATGTCGGGTATTGACCTGATTGAGATGCATGAGCTAAACAAGAACAGTGAATGAACACTGGCACTTAATTAAATGGATAAAATACCTAATAAACATACACAAATAAATAAATAAATAAATAATAAATAAATAAAGCACAATGATTTCAGAAAAATTGTAACACATATACTCATGATCTTATTTTTCATGTTCAGTTCATGTTGTCACAACAAGGAAAGTTTTCACACATTTTTGTCAAATGTGTACATGTAAAAAATTATTTATTATTTTGCACTTTCTTGTTTGCACAAAAAATAGATGCTATTTTAGTCTATGCAAAATTGATTCAAATGAATGAATATGAAATAATGAAATGTTGACTAAATTTAAAGGATGTGGTCGTCAAATGTGATTGGCCTCTTTTAGTGTCCTGGGCAAATGTTGTCCAAAAGAAAAATGCACTATACACAATTAAATTAATTTATCAGTTATCTGTGTGGTCAAATTAAATTGGAATATTGGAATATTTTATTTCATAATTTCATATGGTTCATTATAGTTTAAGTTTAAGACAATATCATATTGGCATGTTATTTTGGCCCCCCCTGCCTATTTTTGCCCTCTGCTGAAAATGCTACACTTAGTTAAATAGAAAAATACCAATTTGAACAATATAAAACCCATCTTCAGAGTACTGACGTCATCGCTCAGAGGATATGTCTCTAACAATGTGACGTATTAAATATGTGCCCTTACAACCCACCCTGATGGTACTTAACCACAGGTGCAGCAGAATCACAGCAACTTTTACACATGGCAATTTCTGAGTAATCTTGCTAAGACAATGTTCCTTAGAAGATAAAATTATGGTGATCCACCTCTCTTTTTATAACTGCCTTCCCTACAGAATGAAATCCAGGAGTAAACCATTCTTTACCACGCTATTCTTTTTCCAGCCATCTCTCGTGTGTTGTAATTAAGGCCTTTCCTCTCTCCAGAACAGCAATGGAGCTGTAAGCAACCATTGTGATCAACAGAAGAGTTGCAAATGAGCCCTTCTTGTCTGGCTCCCTCAGCCCCTGATGCTCAGATGTGACTCATTCTGGTCCCATCACCCCACTGGCAGTGATGGTGATAAATATCCAGCAATGAGCATGTGTGATTTGAGCGACGTGAGGTGGCTGCGTGTGGGTGGGTGAGACTGTGAGGTGGCCACGATGCACAGTGGCGGCTGTGTAATTACGAGCATGCTAATTGTCACGGCTGTTGCCGTAGTGACAGAGGACAGGAGTCGCGATCTGAGTAAGTCCCAAGAGGATGGAGACATTGAAGAGCCCAGATGGAGGGTTCAGGTAGGCAGCAGCGTGCCACATGGTACTGCAGCACTCTACCCAAGTGACCTATATTGGACAGACATTGAGGAATCTATTAACTACAAACAAGACTTTGGTGAAAATGGGTGTCACCGACCTATAGAAGATCTCAGTAATCCAGGAGGTGGATGGAAACCCAGCAATCGTATTACAGAAGCGCTAAGTAGGCATGAATGAGCCTGCGCCATCAATGAAACAGTAGGGACCCCAGAAGACAAAGGATTCGGCTTGTTAATGAAAAGGATCAGGTTCCGCTTGCAGTCATAATTATAGCTCCAAGAGGACTGGATTGAACCACAGTGTGGTCGCCAGTAGGCTCGGTCCAAGGTACGGACAGTGTCCCAATCCTGATGCCCAATCCGAACTGTACTATGCCAGAGGATATGGCTCATTTGTCAGCCATTTGTCTCCAGGCCGAAGCGAAAAGAGACAGAGCTCCGTTAGCCAAGTGACAGACAGCCCAATATATTACTCATCAGCTTGGGGATTCATTACTGGGCTTTAAGGGTCCTAATTTGTGCAGAGCCTTATTTAACTGGCACAGCTATGACGTCATGCCCCCATGCTGCCCTCGGACCAGAGGAGGAGAAAACTGGATTTAGAAAGGCACCAAATAAACAAGGCATCCGGGCCAGCACATCTGCCGCATAATCAAGAAACGGACGCCTCCAAGATAATTTACCATCTCCTCTGTACTGCTGAGCACTAATTCCTGTGATTTATTGAGGTTTAAGACTGTACGACCGACGGTGATTCTTCATTTTGAACAGCCAGGATTTGGATGGGAGTGAGCCAAAAATATCAACTTCAAACTGGCCACGCAAATAACTACGGATGACTCAGGTGGAGTGTAAGGTGGGAGCTGAGTGAGTAGGGAAAAGGCGGGAGAGTTCACCACCATTCTAAAGGGTGAATCAGAGGAAGTGGGCCTGCATTACGGGAGTGCTTCTGGGGTGGGCGCCCGTCTCCAGTTGAAACCCAGCCAATTACTCCTTACCCACCCACCACCTCTGCAGTTAAGACATGTGTATTTGTTGTGTAAGAGCAAGAAGAGAGCGTTGAGAAGCAGAGGCAAGGGTTTTGTTTTGTGTTTACACTGGCCAATTACCATGGCACAAAAAGGGACTGCTGTTTTGGAGATCAGTCGTGATACTTCCGACAACTGTCAGGCAAACTTGCTTTAGTGTAAGCATGGTGTATTATTAGAGCAGTACCAATGGTGAAATGGCCTGTCATTACCACATCAGTGTGCCAGGTGGGCTGTGCCATGATGCTTAGAAGGTTTAAGCCTTCACGCAGCATGATTAAGAAGCTCTCTCAGTAAGAGCACAGCAACTCTGTATGACATGGATAGAGCCAGCAGAGATGTTAATGGTAGTTCCCATCAACTGCAAGCAGTTTTGTGCTTACAGTAGCTAAAAATAAATTGTCAACTGCCCTTGATGCTTCTGTTCAAATGCTCTGATTTTTGCTGTAACACTGGAATAAAGACACCCAAGGGAACATTTTACTGCTCGGAGGTTGTTCATTCAGCTCTGGAGAATTCATGAGACCATTCACTTTTTTTTTTTTGTCCCATCCAAATTGTAAATGATTGCTAGACTGGATGTCACTTAGTCAGTCTGTGGGTGCCACATCATACAGCCTGTGACTCAAGGCAGAAAAGCATGGCATAAGTCTATTAAATTCTATCCCAGAAGCATGAATAATAGTATGGCAGGTTTCCTTTTTTCAACACTGGATTAATTCATTTTATATTTATAATGTTGTTATAAATGTAATAATTAATCTTTAATAACTGATACATTTCAAAGCAAGTTGTTGAGAAACTCTATAGCAGGCGCAGGCAAGTTCGGTTCTAGAGAGTCACTGTCCTGCAGAGTTTAGCTCCAACCCTAAACAAACACAACCTAAACAAGCTAATCATTGTTTTCAGGATTACTAAGGCTATAAGCAGGTGAGGTATTTTTTTCAGGGCTGGAGCTAAACTCTGCAGGACAGCAGCTCTCTAGGACTCAGTGTATATGGAGTTTTAGAGTTTTTATTTTGTGCTAGATTTAATCTTACTGGTGTTGCAGAAAAACATCAGATACACTGATAAGATCTCATTTGTGATTTTTTTTTTTTTTTTTTTTTTTTTCCTTTGGGCAGTAGAAGCACCAAAGGAAATCAAGAGTTAGCGGTGGGGTTTAAGGGGATAGAAAGGTTGGTTAGCTCCATTATCTGGAAGTCTGCTTGTCCTGGAGCTTGAGTTGAGACTTCAAAGGAGATCCAAGGCCCATTGTTGAAAGGATACTGCACTATTAGGATTAGCAAATCATAATGCTAGTATCAGACTTCTCTAGGGAAAGGAAAAGAGGAGGTCTTTGAAGTCCCTACATGATAGGAATAAACTTACATCTCATTCTTAAGTTCTGCATTAGTAATAGTGATCAGACAGTCACATGGGAGACTATGGAGATGAAATTAATGCGCAAGGGCATAAGTTGACTGTAAGTAGGGGAAAAACAGCTCAGTTCAAAAAAGCAGATAAACTATTTTTTTTGGGAATGGACCCCAGAGTGTCTTCTTGTTATCTATATCACTGTTTCTTACTTTAAGTCTAAGTTTAATACTTTTTTTTTCATTCTTTCATATATATAATCCCCAGTATCTTGCCCCAAAGGTAATCGGAATGATGGGATCCATCCAATAACCTTTAATCCAACTGGCTGAGATTTGGGCGGTTTAGAGGAAAAGAAACAAGGAGATTGCTGAAACCTTTGTATTTTTAGGCATGACTCCAAAAAATGAACAGGAACTCAAGATTATTCCAAATCTTCTTCTATCCCTTCAGTGTTGGTCAGAGAACCACTGCACATCAGGAATTCAAATAGTCATCATTGTGGTTTGAGTTTTATGTGTTGTCTTGTCTTGTAATATACTTCAAATGCTGATGAATGCAAATCCTTACAGTTCCCCAATGCTAGTATTAGAAATCTGTCTGTGAGTTTTGAGACAATCTCAACAAACAAACATGTGCCATAACTTCATCAGACACCTGCAGATTACCAGGAAACCCGTTTATCAGTCTACACCATGTGTCTCTGGCTTCCTGCAAATGCTACAGGCGGGTTGAGGGTATCCTTCTTTGTTGAGCTTCCTTCTTTGCTTTCTCCTCACATCGCATACCCTTTCGTCAATAAAACTACTAGCTTAGTTGTTGTTGTTGTTTTTTCCTTTAAAACCAAATCAATCTCGTACCAACCGCCTCAGACAAACTCTCCAATACCCCAGGGTTTGATACCTGGCACAGGGCACATCCTTCACTGCCACCTGATTTCAAGGGGTATTATTCCAAAGCACATGAAGACACAGAGTGAGAGAGAATGGAAAAGATGAAATTTTAATTTCTGTGACACGCTGCTGGGAGTGTGGGCTAATTTATTCCCTCATTTCCCCAATGATATTGCAAAGGCAGATAATAAAATGTGGGCATTATGTGATCTGTGAGATATGAGCCAGATTAAAGAATGTCCTTTAATGCATGTCTGGTCAAATTTGACATGTTTCAATCAGAGATTCATATTACTCAACAGAAAGAAGTGGAGCGGTATTTGAGCTGGTGTATGTGGGTTGTGCACATGCTCATGACGTGAACTGAGAGCAAATAAGAGTGTCCATTACAAAAGAAGAGAAAACAAATCTAAAGGTAATGTTCTTTAAATCACATGCTTTCTTAGAAGTTAAGTTGTTTAGAAATTTACTCTTTGTATTCATGCTGATTTTACTTATACTTTTTTTTTTTTTTTTTTTTTTGAAATACTAATAAGCAGCAATACTATTTTTTAAGAAATAATACAAGTCAGGTCCATATATATTTGGACACTGACACAATTTTCATAATTTAGACTCTGTATGCCACTAGAATATATTTAAAATGAAACAAGTGCAAGCTTTAAGATTTAATTCAAGCTTTAATTAATTTAATTTTGAGCCCCCATTTTCAGGGGCTCAGAAGCAATTGGACAAAGAAATATAAACATAAATAAAATGTTTATTTTTAATATTTTGCTCATGCCATCACACTGCTCCACCATGTTTCACATATGATGTAGTATGCTTTGGATCATGAGCTGTTCCAAGCCTTCTCCATACTTTTTTCTTCCCGTTATTCTGGTACAGGTTGATCTTAATTTCAGCCATCCATAGAATGATTTTCCAGAAGTGGTCTGACTTTTTTAGATGTTTTTTGGTAAAGTCTAATCTGGCCTTGTTTGCACCTTGTGGAAAACACCTCTGTGTTTTCTGTTGTGAAGTCTTCTCTTGATTGTAGACTTTGACAGTGACACACCTACCTCCTGGAGAGTGTTCTTCACTTGGCTGAATGTTGTGAAACGAGTTTTTCTTTTCCATGGAGAGGATCATCCAATCATCCACTACTGTTGTCCTCTGTGAACGTTCCAGACCTTTTTACATTGCTGAGCTCATGTGTTCTTTTTTCTCAGAATGTACCAAACTGTTGGGCCACTCCTAATCTTCCTGCTATCTCTCTGATGGATTTATTTTGTTTTTGAAGTCCAATAATAGTTTGTTTTACTTGCATGCAGAGCTTTTTGACTGCATGATGTGGGTTCAGAGCAACAGCTTCCAAATACAAAAAACACTTAGAATCAACTTCAGACCTTTTACCTGCTTAACTGAAGTACAATGGCCCACAGCTGTCCATGAAGCAGCTTTTGAGTCAGCTGTCCAATTACTTATGGTCCCTTGAAGAAGGTGGGAGGTACATAATAAAAAGCTGAAATCCCTTAACCTTTCCTCCAATTTTGATAAGACTACCCTTGAATTAAAGCTCAGAGTGTGCACTTTAAGTCCATATTCATTATATAACTGTAACTTTAATCTGTTTTGGTCAACAGCTAAAATAATAAAAAGTGTCATATATATATAGACCTGACTGTATATGTATATCAAATATAGTTTTTGCAAGAATTTCATTTTTTAAATTAAGCTTTTCTTATGACATCAGGGCAGTTGTATCATTGACACAATTTTATATACATTTAATGTATATATAAATGAATAAATAAATGGATATGGGACATTATAAATAAATACATACATACATAAATAAATAAACAAATAAATAAATAAATAGGAGAAAAGTGTGTTGTGAGGTGAATGCAACTGCTGAACTTTTACCTCTCAGATATAATCTCTCTTATATATATCACATGCTCCTGTTTCCAAGGTAACTGATATTAATTCAGTTCAGCATTGATCCAAAGTCATATTTATTTATTTACCTCTTCCACAGAGCATCTCTGGTGAGCAATATTAAACACGCAAAAAGAAATTAGTCGATCGATCGAGAAGCATTGTTATCCCTTTCAAATCAAGGCACTATTGTAATGTAGTGAACTCCCATGTTGGGGTCTGTGGTTTCTATACATACTGAGACAAGTGAAATTCCTTTCAGATCTGCAGATTTTGTCCTCAGTGGAATACACAATCAAACCATGAGACAGCCTTTGCTGAAATGTCCCAGGTGTACACAAATACTTCAATACACTTTATATGTGCAGAATAAGGCCCAGAACATACTCTATGTGAATGTCAATGCTTCTATCGATACACGTTCGATGTCATGCATCGTGTTGTGAAATGTGTCAGAGCACAATTCATACTGCAATTCACAAGTTCACCTACTGAGTACTGCAGAGTAGTACTCGAGACCAGACAAGAACTCAAGTCAGAATGTAAGATTATATTATCTATTTGACTAGTTGTGACCAACTCATTTGAGTTTGAGTCCAAATGCTCCAAAAAATATGATCAGAGGCTCAGCTCAGGTTTCAAGCTAACCGTCATTAATGAACACAGGAACAAGCGACTAATGCACTATTAACATCCTAGTAACTACTATTAACTAACAAGAAACTATGATTAATGAATCAGTAAGTAATAGCAGTCAGTTGAAAGTGGTAGTTCACTATTAGCTGATCAGTAACTAATATATATATATATATATATATTTTTTTTTTTTTCTCCATATCTCCAGGAGCTACTGTAACTACTATAAACAGGTTAATGTAAATAATAATACAAAATGTATAATTAATTCTAAAGTGAAGATCATGGTAACCCACTAGTAATGGCTCAAGTATTACCAAATTCATCATAAAGAATTAGTAATTATTTGGATCAGTATTCTAAAGTGAAGCTCATGATAACTCCCTAGGACTGACTAAAGTCATTGTAAACTTTTGAGGTTTTTGTAAGGTTCTGGATAGCAATACTTCAGATGGATTTGGTAACAGTCAATGAGTCATTACTAGTGGGTTACCATGATCTTTACTTTACAATTAGTAATTCATTTAGAAGGATGTAGTAACAATTGGGTCATTACTGTCCAAAACCTTACGTATATCTCTTACAGCTTACAATGATTTCAGTCATTACTAGAGAGTTATCATGAGCTTCACTTTAGAATACTGATCCAAATAATTTGTAATTTCTTCTGACAGATTTGGTAATACTTGGGTCTACTAGTGAGTTACCATGATCTTCACTTTAGAATTAATAATACATTTTGCATCATTTATATTAATTATGAACCTGTATAGGTTCTTATATGTAGTTCTTAGTAGTTCTTCTGGAGAAAAACAGTAGTTATATAGTAGTTAATAGTGAACTACCACTTTCAACTAAGCACTATTATTTACTGATTCGTTAACCAGAGTTTCTTGTTAGCTAATAGTAGTTACTAAAATGTTAAATGTTAATGTTTATGCTGCTAAAATAGTGCATTATTCATTTGTTTCTGTGTACCTATTCATTAATGATGGGACAGTATTCTAAAGTGTTACCCATACTTTGTGTAATATTGTTTTAGGGGGGAAAAAAACTAAAGACATTTTTTAAAATATATTATTTTGTGTTCCACAGAATAAACAAAGTTTGAAACAACATGAGCATTCCCAAGGCTTAATTTGTGCCGGTACAAGCAGGATCTAGATCTGGCACTTCTGAAATCCGATCTGGCCCATCCTTATGCACCAATGAAAAACTTTTGTGGCAAGGGTATTATAGTTTTGCATTTTTACATTTTTATTTTTATGCCATTTTCAGTTTTGCTATAAAATTCAGTTCCGTGTTCATTAGTTTCATCAATAATTTTGTTTACTTTAGTTTTTATTTTGTGAACAAATTTCTGTTTAGTTTTTATATAGTTTAGTTTCAGTTTTAATTTTGGTTTTAGTAATTAAAGTTTAGCAGAATTAACCGAACACTTCTGCAGCGCAAACCAAAGACATTTTAATTTGATCTCATTGACACAAACCTCTAGCGACACAAAATTAAAGCATGCTGAGATTGATTAGATGGTATAAACCAAAATAAAGCAGTCAAGCCTTTTTACTCCATAAATCTACGCAAGTTGCGCTGCGATTGAGGGTCCCTGCAGTGTCCACTGCTCCCTTCTTTATAAGCGTTGGATATTTTTTGAACTTCAGTGTTCAAATCAAATCTCCAATGCATCTATTTTTATTTTAATTGGGTTTACAATAACAAATGTTAGTTTCATTTCATTTAGTTTTTCATTTATTTTGACATTTTCTTGACTTTTTTCTTTCTTTCTTTCAACATATTTTAGCGTTTAAACATGTACAATATTTCTTACATTTAAACTTGTTTAACAAGAATTTTAGAAATTAAAAAATAAAAATGTAATTGTCGCGAAAAGACGGATATGGCTTAGGTGACACAAAATAAAATGATTTACAGCAAGGAAACTGTTTTATAGATTAAATTAAATATACTCAAACCTATATTTTACCAAAGAAATGCAAGTCTGTGACACTGAGAACTACTCTCACCTGAAGGGGATGCAAAATATCCTTGTTCAATATTGCAACTGTACTGTCACGGACCTGGGTTAAACAAAATCTATGTTTAAATAAATGTTGAAATAAAATAACCAGTTTTTTTTTAGAGTACATGTGCACACTATAAAAGCAATTGATGCAAGCTGGTAATCACTTACGTTGGTCCACCGATGTGATTGCGTGAATGCTCCCTTACCACTCCTTTACCTCTCCCTCCTCTGATCACTTACCGGATCAGTCACCCCGTTTTGTTCCGGGACCTCGCAATTTATATTGAGCATTGCTAACTAATGACAGAGTTTTTATTTTTGGGTGAACTGTCTCTTTAAAAACATGAATTGGTTTGTTACACTACAGTAACTCAAAAATGTAGGTTGTATAATGGGACTGCACTCCTACAATGCATTTCATACTTACATAATGCATGTATCTGGCCATAAAAATGGCTTTTCCCTATTGCTCTCAGTCATTTAACTTCTTGATTTAAGTATATGCACTTTTAGCTAAAAGGGACCATGGAAGAGTTGGACTATTTTTTTATTTCTGGATTCTTTTCTGTCTAGTCACATCAGAGTGTTGTAAATGTAATAGGGAAAGAGGAAGAAGGAGAAGCATATTTATAAATCTACCAAAATACATGGCCACATAAACTTAACCAGTTCATTAATGTGTCCACCAATTACGCCTCAGTTCTGTTCAGTTGTTTGAAAGTGCTGGGCACTATGGTCTTCAATGAGAGGTAACAACATGGTAAATGTAATGTACTGCATTGTCCAGTGGTTATTGGAATTCCGTTCAGCTTTTAATGAAAACCCCACTGAACAGGCTGCCAACTGGGTTCATTAAGGCAGCAAACCCTTCGTATCCCAATCCCCAAGTGATGGTGTATATATACCTTCCTCATTAACTGAAAAGGTACTCTATTTAGACATATTTCTTCATTCTCATGAGGGCGGCAATGCAAAAAATTGATCCACATTATCCATATTGAATCAGTGCTGAGGATAGGCATAATGGTGTGGTTTTTCCCTTCCCCTAAACCCTGTTCACATTGGTTTGACTCTAAGCAGGTGATAATGTGGGTTTTCTGAGAGGCTGACTCCTCTACCTGTCATTTAAAAAGAGAGACAGAGCATCATCTACTGGAGAAACCATGAAAGACAGACAGACTGAAGCACTGACTCTTCATTGACACTACTGTACACAGAAGTCTGCTGGTTAAAGCCCCTTTACACCTAGGATTAGAGGATTAGTTCACCAATGATTTTACTCATCCTCATTATGTTCCAAACCTGAGTGAGTGGAACAGAAAAGACGATATTTAACAGAATGTTAACGCTGAATGCCTTTTCAATGAAGGCACACATGAAGCAGGCAAGCTGCACATAAAATACAGGTTTTGTGCGCGTGGAAATTACTGTGAATTTTCTGTATTGGTAAGTTTTTGGAGCTCTGCAAAAATGTAGGTACAAACACATTATTCCAGCCTGTGTCTCTTTAGACTATGCCAGCTTAAAAAAAAAAAAAAAAAAAAAAAAAAATTACAAAATTGTCCTAAACAACTTCATTATCCATAATATGAAGAATGCAAATACTTGCAAAACTTGACTAAACTGCAAGCTTCGACTAAAGTTCAAGTATATTTTTAGAGCAACATTGTGCCAACTTAATGCACTTGAGATAGATGTTAATCAGGTCTAGAATGGAGATGTTCTTGTTTTGTCATGTAAATATTAAAAAATGAATATTGTAAATATTATATTAAATATTCAAATTAATATTGAACAACACATTTGCATGTCCACAGCACTCTGATGTCATGGTCACATGCAGGTAAATTATTATTATTATTATTTGTTTTTGTGTGTTTTGTTTTGATTATTTTATTTTAAAACTATTAATTTATTGTAATTTGCATTTTTAAGATTTTGTTAATTATTGGCTTTTAAACATCCTGCAAACCCTAGTCTGAAACCCTGAAAAGGGGTTTAATATACATGACTAAACTGTCCAACAAGCACTCTGGAGTAAATCTGAAACACTTCTTTTTTTCCTGTATATAGAGAGCTATATACCAGTTTTCAACAGCCACTTTGTCTTGAACTAAAAGCCCCCCAGAATAAGAGAAATGGGAAGGGAATTAAGGTATGTCACTGATGCATTAAGATCGGAGAGAAGATAGATGTAATTTCACATTTGGAGAATCCTTGCACAGAAGCAATTATCAAATGACATTAGGATGTGACAGACTGTGGGGGTTATCAAGAGGTCCTTAAGCCCTGCAAGACTGTTATAACTTTGCTCAGTTCATCTGAGGACCCACAGTTGTACCCTCAGCATCTACATCAGCCAGCCTTTGCACAGATGCAGAAGTCTTTGTGACTGAGAGATAAGAGGACAGAAACTTTGTAGGTCAGTCAGAGACTAAACTGTCTGAAGTTTATGACGAGGACGTCATTTTAGAAAAATTGTACAGTTGATGTTTCCTGGGCCCACTTGTTATGTGTTAATAATTAACTGCAAAAATCATTCCAGCATTTACAGGGTATTATGAAATTTATGCGATAGTGGTAGACATGTCAATGCCAGTAAGACAAGTTTCTTGAGCAGCAAATCAGCATATGGTCATGTAACACCAAGGGTAAAAAAAAAAATGGCTGCTGAAAATTTGGCTTTGCTATCATAGGAATAATATATTTTTAAATATATTCAAATAAATAATATTTTAAAATATTACTGTATGTTGATCAAATAAATGCAGCCTTAGTGAGATACAAAAACCATACCGACCCAAACCTTTGAAAGGCAGTGCATATATACAGTTGAAGACAAAATTATTATCCCTTATTAGTCCCAGGTCCTGTTTAATAGAGAGAAGATTTTTTTCAACAGAGCATTTCCAAACATAATCATTTATTTAGGAAACCTGGACTGTTTGTAATACAATAGAAACAAAATTATAACCAACAATAAAAAAGTCTACAGGTCAAAATTATTAGCCCTCTGATGTTAATAGTCAACGTTGTATCCCTTTTGCTAGATTACAGCCTTTAGTTGTTGTTGTGTTTCTCAATAAGTTTCAAGCATGTCTCCTTAGGAGTCCCCGCCCATTCCTCCTTAGCAAATATCTCGAGCTCCTCCAGATTTGTTGGTCTCCTAACATGGACTCTGGTCTTCAGTGTGCCCGACAGATTTTCTGTTGGATTCAAGTCTGGGCTTTGTGCAGGCCAGTCAAGGACGTTCACTTTGCTCATTTGGAGGTAGCTCTACACCACAAATGAGGTATGCTTTGAGTTGTTACCATGATGGAAGACAAAACATTGACCCAAACCATCTTTTGTTGCAGACTGCCTTCATTTTTCATCATTCCTATGACCCTGATGAAATTCCCAAGTCCAAATGCACTAAAACATCCCCACAGCATTATACTCCCATCACCGTGTTTCACTCTGGGAACGGTGTTCTTTAGGTTGAGCACCTGTCCCTTCTTTTTCCAAACATAGGCAACATCTCTGGGGCCTGTGGTTGTTCTTGGGTCTTTAGAAACCTCTCTCACTTGTTTTCTTTCCAAAGTTTTTGAAATCTTTTACTTCCTGCCTCTGTTCTCCACTGTATGGGTCTCTTTAAACTTCTTGATAATACTTCTCATGGCAGTTCTTGACACTTGAAAACACATTGATAAATGCGTATGTGCTTCTCCTTCTTTGTGAGCATGAACAATTCTTTTTCTCAAGTCTAAATAACTGCTTTTTTTTTGTTTGTTTTGTTTTTTTTTGTCTTTGCCATGATGACATTACATATTTTACTAGTTGTTTTGCAAGTTACTAATCCTCAGCACAGTGCAATTTAAAGGCTTAGAGGATTCATTTGGTTAATTGGGCAAGATAGGTTAGTTAGGCAAGTCTCTGGACAACAGTGGTTTGTTCTGTAGTCAGTCAAACAGGTTGTTTCTTTTATGCAATTTTTTATTATTATTATTATTATTATTATTATTATTATTATTTCAGGCAAACTGTAATAAATATACAATAATACAATAAGAAATACTGTGTTAAAACTCCCTTGCTCTGTTAAAGACACTGGGGAAATATCTCAAAAATAACTGAAATTT